>JAVQJF010014419.1:0-14660 GCA_036023855.1 Gadopsis marmoratus | reverse complement strand
AGATGGAGATGCAAGAGAGAGAGGAAGTAGAAAAAAGATAAAGAGAGGAAGAGGAAAGGATCAGGGTGAAGGATGAATTATTATTATTATTTTAAATTTAGCTTTCCAGGTTTTACTTTAAAACTTTTTTAAAATTCTGTTTTCTTTAAAATATGCTATTTTTATGTTTGCCATTTCTTATACTCTTTAATGCTTTTTACTTGCTCTTAAATATTACTCAAGTTTTATTTTTCATAACTGCATTTCTGTTTTATGGCACTCTATTCTGTAAAGCACTAGGTGCATTTAATATCTTTGTTGTAAAGCACTTTGAACTGCATTTCTTGTATGAAAGGTGCTATATAAATAAAGTTTATTATTATTATTACAGCTGAGCAGTTTTACCTTGGCCTTGGTAACGTCGGTGTCCATTGGGTGTTTGGCTTGGAAGATTTTCTGAACCTCCTGCTGAGGACTGAGGACACAGAGACGCCCGAGAATAATTACTTATGTATGGGAGGGGGGGCGGCAAAATAACAGGAACATGTGACTAACGAATGCTATCCACTACAAAACCTGTGATATACACAACCTAATTTCATCCTTCATTCTATATATTCACATTTCAGAAGCTACCAGAAGTGAATTCTTGACACTTCTTTTGTATTTGTTGAATGACCTGATTAGTACAGCCATTACTGGCCTGCTGTACGACAATACTTACTCAATACTGTGTTTGTACGAGACTTTTTAGACATAAAAACAGACAACATATATAGTGGAATTCAGATCTGATCCACATTTCAAACGATTAAAGACATGTGCAGTTGTGTCATCCTTTTCTAACAGAGCCAGATGCAGGGATAGAGACCGTGGGACAGCGGTGCATCGAGAATGTGAAGTCAGCCTTACGCTCCAAGCTGTTTCCAGCGTTGGAAGAAGTCTTGGGACGTCATCTCTGTGGGCTGAAAAAACTTGTTCAGCATGACAGGGAGTTTGACGGCAATGTTCTGCAGAGTTCCGCCGTATCTGTTCACACACATTTAGCCAGAAATTAGCACATATAACTAGCTATATATATATATATATATATATATATATATATATATATGTGTGTGTAAAAAAATGTATGCATTCAGACACCAACCTGAACTGAAGGTTGAGTATCGGTGCATCTGTGAAATCTGACACACACTCAATGTTGATGATCTGCTGGACCTGAGCCCCACCTTCTATTATGGGGTCTACGGTCTTAGAGTGGACATTCAGCTGTGGAAGCAATGGTCAAGGATTCTACACCTAAATGACACTAGCAGAGACAGCAGTCCTGCAGAACTGAAGTTGCAAAACATTCCTCAGCTGGGACGTAGTAGTAGTTGATTTAGTTACTTGCGTTATATGTAAACTCCAGCGCTTCCTGTGGGCTGGAATGGGACAATCAAGTCTGTAGCAAGAAGCAGTGGAAAGGATATGAGTCTTAAGCGTGTCGTTACTAGTCACTGATGAGGAGAAGCTGAGGAACTGAGTAGACGTCTTGTTGCCGTAGAACACGTAGATGCGACCTGTGGAACAACAGCAGGAAAACCTTTAGTTCATTATTTTTCAACTAATCACATCTCACCATAATCCACTACATTTAAACTGACATATAATTACTAATTCCATATCGCACCCGATTCTTATCATTATCATCATCATCCAACGCCTGTCAACATGTAGAACGCAAGCATACTGGAGACAAATGGCCAAGCTGCTCACCCAGGTTCTGCCGGTACTCGGACTTCAGTCCAATCTGCAAAAGCTGGTTCTCATAGATGACACCGTTGTTCTTGCAAACAAACCTGGAATTCACAAGCACACGGTAACAAATTAACAATGACATTTTGTATTAGTTTAAAACAGTCTGTGTACACCCATTTGCTTGGTTAGCAAAAAAAAAATACAACAATAACAGAATATTGAATCATATGACATTTGAACTAACTTGTTAGAAGAGGTGGAATAAGGCACAACACATTTGTTGCAGCCAGATATGTATAGAATGTGGCGTTGAATAGAAAATATCTGCCTCCGCAGAGAACCGAGTGAATTTTTCTTAACCTTCTTGTTCAGCCTCCAGAATGCTGAACTAATTAATTATTTAGATTAGAGTTGGGTCGATTTCCGGTTTTTGCCGATCCGGTCAGTGTACGAGCTTAAACCGGTTTGTTTTTATGCAAATCAACTGAAACGGCATTTGTCAATATGACAAGTTCTGGTAAATCTGTAGCCTACATCAGCAACCTGTGCTGACCGCGCCACGGCACTAAATCACGGCACAGTTAGTGTTAAAGAAATTAAAACTGCACCAAAATGGCAACATTTTGGATTTGAAGCCGTCGAAAGAGGTGAGCCATCAAACAGACGAGGCAACGTGTAAACACTGCAGGAAAAGAGTCACGGCAAAACGTGGGAATACTTCGCACTCGAAAATTCATAATAGAAAGAGTCATAATTACACTCATTTGCAATTGGAGGTGTCCTGTCAACAGTTTCACAGACGTCTTTCACAGTGGTGGTCTATGGGGAAAATGCTTTTTGGGCTGCAGGGGAAGTTTTTGCTGCAGTACCATGAGTGGCCACTGGGAAGCATTGGACGCAAAGCTGAGCGGCGGCACCCTATGCAGTTCCTATTATACATCCATGCCCTGCTTTTTCTTCCTCTTACTTAGTGCTCATTGTTTTGTACAAATGTATATTTCTGTGAGAAAGCAGGGTTTGAAAGATGCGAGAGAAAAAGGGGGTCTAATTAAAGACAATATCCACTTCCAGCTTGGATTTCTCTAAATCTCTAGAGTTCCCCTTTAATATTTAAAGGAATGTGTATTACCCAACAGCGTGTGTGACCATTTACAAATGCTGGAACCTCTATGTCTCTGCTAATTTCATCAACCAAGCTAACAGTACGGTCCGACCTGGGAAAATCTTCCTCAGACACGTCTACAGCTGCAGGGGCGGAGCTGTCGGAAAAGACATCAACTAGCAGACTGGCTCCTACTGCTGCGGTAGAGTTTAGACTCTGCAGGTCTGTGAAGGGGTGGGTGGAACCCTGGGAGAGAAACATCAGCAAACCTTTAACACACACACACACAGTATCGACACACAAAGAACACCATCTCAACAGAAGTGAGTAGTGTTTTATATATACACACCAGGCTAAATTCATAGTTAATCCCACATGAATCTATTCAATTATTTGCTCTCTAAGTCATTAAAGTCAAACTGAAACTTTGAGGAAATATAATCTATATACTGACACTACAGCTGTTGTGCGTTTGTGCATTTCCCATAAACTGTCAACTGAGAGCTGGAGTTGCTAGTAGACCTCTGTGAATAACTACTGACTGAAGAACTTCGTACTGTATGAACATACACAGATATCAACTGCAATTTAAATTGTTTGTCACTTTAAAAGATTCAGTGTTGTGCTGACTGGACTGTCAAAAGTCCTGTGACCTCAGCACTCTGTACGTTACGCTGTGGTTCGAATGACGCGGACTAATGTACAGAGTCAGTGAGCAATGTGAGGAGTGTTGAAATCAGGGATAAACGGGTTCAAACCTATACAGCAGTGCTCAAGACTTGTCTGTTAGGCTGTTGGAAGTGATTATATGATACTGCACCAATCAAATTACAGAACTGATTAAATTTACTTTCAGTTTGACTTTAATGTAGTATAGTGTGAAAAATAAAAAAAGATTTGCAAACCATATAATTAGACAAAATAGGAGACAAGAGCTACCACTCCAGTGATGAAAAACTATGCTACGTTGTTGTTTCTAGCTATAAATATACCATGCTCCCATCAGAGAGCATGATGGGACTGGAGAAGGCAGGGCGGGGCCTGTTGGTAGGGTCTGTCATCAATGAAGGAGAAGACTGATGGAGAAAGACAGGGAACAGAAAGAGGAGACAAAGGATGGAGGGGTGAAGATGAGGGAAGGAAGGAGAAAGGACAAGTGAAGGTGACGATCAAAAGAAATGCTAATAATTTTTGTGATGCATGCTTGTTTTGAAAATTCTTAAACGTGCCGATTTGTATGAGAAGCTTTGCAAGATTTTCCGGGGTGGGGTTTGTATATATATATAAAAAAAAAAAAGAAATGTAAAAAAATACCACGTGGCGTTTACCTTTCGTGTGGCTTCAGCGTTCTGGCTGTGCTCGGTGCTGCCGTTGACATTCCACCGGGCTTCGTCGATGTTGGGCAGGTTTCCTGCGCCCTTCTTCCTCTTCAGCTTGGCCAGGATTGAAGACTCTCTCTCTGGGAATGGAGGCATCTCTTCTAAGACTGTGGCCTGTGGAGAGAGAGAGAGAGAGAAGGAGATTACTGGAAAGCTTTAGGCCTGGGCAATACAGACAGCTTCTGCACAAACTACAACATAAGCAATCATTTTTCATTATTTCACAGACCTAAAGTAATCGCATAAAGTCTTAGCCACAGAGCGGTCACTATGATACTCTCTCAAGATGATTTTTTCTCAACTCATAACTGTGACTTATGACGATATTGCACATCTCTAATAAAATAAACAAAAAGTGCAAAAATAGTGCAGAAGTTTGCAAATTAGGGGTCGGCAGGGTGTTGGTTTTGTACTACACTGAAAACGCTGGTGCAGGGGTGGATACACTCCTCTGCAGTAAGGACTCGGCCTTTATGATACAGGTGAGCTGCCGGGGTGCCCTAGTAACAATACCTGCACAGCTCAAATGGCAGCGTAAGAGAGAACAAGCAGGCTTTATACTAAAATCTGAGCAAATGAACAGAGGGAATAAGAAATAAATCGCTTGTTCTAAAACTGTTGCTCAGGCAACTAATGTAATGAAAACGTGGTTCAAGACAATTAATTAATAAAAGAAATTAGGGAAGGATGCTTTTAAAAAGTGAATATGTAACAAGAAAACACAAAACCATGTTTCCATCTAAGCATCCATCCATCCACAAGCCCCACTCTGGCCTGTGTCTGGAGAGCTTTGAAAGAGGCCGATAGACTGTTAGTGTTATCAGTACATCTTTTCCACTTCCTGCATAATTCACTAACCAGTATGTCAGTGCTGGCCATGCAGCTGAGCCTCAGGTACTCGACAGCTCTCTGCTGAAGCTCCACGTCAGCATTGCGGAGCTGGCTGTCTGAGCGCAAGACGTCTTGGATGGTGGCCTTCACTTCTGGAAATAAGTTAATAAACTTGATGTAGGCTGACAGCAGCAGCGCCCGGGTTGGCACAGAGCATAGGTGGAACTTGGAGTGGAGGAGGTTGAACTGGACCAGGGGGCTGAAGGAGGAGACAGGGGGCTGAAGGAGGAGCTCTAGACAGAATTATTCTTTTGCTTGCTTCTTATGGTAAACACTGTACCATGTTCAGTTTTAAGACAACTTTGTGTGTGCAGCATTTGTTTAAAGGCTTGGTTCACCCAAATTACAAAAACACATACTTTCACTCACTTAAGCCTGGTCGTATCAAACCATGCAGATATAGTGTTGGTTTCATTACAACTACATTTAAAAAAAACAGTCCTGATGAAAAGAAAGCGAGGTCTGGGAGTTTGAGAGCATTGCTGAGCAGCGGCTTGTTTTTTTGTAAAGTGGGCGAACCAACCCTTTAAAGAATAAATAGGAAAGACGCGAGTTGAAACATCAGCTCAACTCAGAAATTATACGATCTTCAGAACTGTGGATTTCACTATGTGGATGCTGTTTGTACCTGGAACGCGAGTCACCGGCAATCAGGTTACCAAACTCTCCCAGGATGTAACCCCCCACCTTAACCAGGTTCTCATGGCAGGCGGGGGCCTGTAGGGCCTACAGGTGTTCACAAAGACAGGATGGGATTAGGAACAACATGGAAGAAGCCACACACTGCCATCTACTGCAAGTATGATTTTGAATGGAATAGGTGATAACCACACAGCAAACATCGTCCATGTGGACCTCACATAGTCCAGCAACAAGGATGCAACTCCCACAGTGTAGGACTCCTGAGGATTTCTTGGGGGTAAAGTGTAATCGGGACAACGGGTCTCTTTTGATTGCCACTGGTAAAACTTGATATTAGTCTTTACTCTGGTTATTTTTCCTCTTTTTCAAAACCAATGATGATTTTAACTTTAGGCTGTGATGGATCATTAATGCTGCTAGGGATGTCTCAATTTTTTGACTCCACAATCCCAATCGGATACTATAAAGTATCGGCCAATACAGAGTCTGATTCAAAACTAAATGTACATGTTTCCCTTGATTACTCAGCTGCACACAGGCCAACACTAACGCTGAGTAGCTCTGCATTACAACTTTATTTTGATAGCCTCCTATAATGTTCTCTAGTAACTCATTTGTTCCATATGTGGTTTAAGTATTTTAAAAGTGATGGGAAATTTGTGACAGCTGATGCATCCAGAGCAAACAAAGGATTGGAAAGTTACTTTTTTATTTCTATCAAAAAAATTACTGAAACGGCTCAGGACATTGGTAGTTGCTGCACTGTACCGCATGTTGCTCTGGACACCTGTGGAGAGATTGGAAAGAGACATTTCTGTTTTTAAATGTGCACCCAAAAAGAGAAAAAAATCAAAAAGGCCCATGTGAGGCCTGGGGATGACTGCTGAAATGGGCTTGCCATTTTTGAACCCATGCATGAGTGTAACCAGGTAGCCCACATGAACATGTTTACTAGGAAAGGTGGCCTTAGAACACTTCTAACAGTTTGCTGAGGGTGCACACTGACTGTCGAGTTGATCTGTGAAGGCATAAATCTTCATGCTCACCTCAAAGACGGTCTTGGCAGCATAGCCTTGGACATCATCTTGGTTTATGACAATCTGGATGACACGATACCACACCTCCTCACTGACATAGTCACCGGCCATGCGGATGAGGTTGAGGATGGTATCCACGTACCAGGTGTAGTCCACGGCATATTTTTCTGCCAGGATAGCCACCTTGAGCACCTGGAGAAGAGAAGCAACTGGCTGAGGGAGAGAGCAGCAAACAGACGAACCAAATGGTGTACAGGACTGTAGCGATGACCCACTATCTCCTCTCTGATTGAGTAGTCGGCGGTCTCCAGGTAGCTCAGCATCTGTGCAACAATCTGCTTAGCGTTGCTGTGGTCGCACATGGCATAGAGCAGGTCCACAGCCCGCTGGCGAACACTCACATCTCGCTCTGTCTGTACAGAAAACAAACATAAAAACAGAATATGTTCAAATCTGCCAGAGACATTTGTCATTTATCAGCTGTAGTTACTTAAATTCCACAGTTGCAAGTTGGGGCATGTATGCTCAGTTTAGAAGAGATAAAAACTTCACTGTCTTATGTTTTGGTATTTATTTGGAGTATTCTCAGAGCGGGTGATCCACTGAGTGATAAAGCTACAGTACCAATGATGCATCTAAAGAAGGTGCATCTATATCCTGTGAAGATTCAATTGATCTATTTGTTCACAAGCTTAAAGTGCGTTTCTGGAAATATTTACAAAAAAGGACCTTGAGTACCATCTAGGTTCATTAGTGCCACAGACAACCACATTGGGGATTATGTTGAACTGTTAGAAATATTTATAACATTTACCAATAATGTTTTCATTCATTTTTCCCCATTAACCTTCAAAACCTTATCAAAAAGGCACACAACTCATGAAGGACTCACCTTTAGAGCGTTGATCACAGTTTCTATATGCGTCTTTACTGCCTCATGGGAAAACTCTGAGCTGGCCAGCGTGCACATGCTCTCCAAAGCCAAATAACGGAGGTTGGTTTCCCTGTGCTGCAGAAACTGGCCTAGCTGGCTGCAGGCTCGCACCAACAGGGTGGGCTCGCTGAGAGACAAACGACCAACACACATTTCAATATCCAAAAAGTGATACACAACGCAGGAATGTAAACTAAAGACAGCTGGGTTTGCCCAGAGACCTTGAGGTGAAGCTTAAAGATAAAGCACTTACTTAGTTGTTTGTGTTTTTGATGCAGTGTCTGCTAGTTGAACTGAAACCTAACAAAACCTAATACAACATGCTGGAAACTAACACTATTTGCTAAAAGCCTATCCAGTGGCCCAATGGTAAAATGCCCTAGAAACCTATTTAGAATATTCATGATTTTCCTTTTCCGGAAGACACCTCTTTAAATTCCATGAAATCCCGAAAAAAAGCTTGACACGGTGAATATCACCAACCTGTCGTGGTGGATGATGAGGGAGATGGCTTCAAACAGAACAGCATTCTTTGCGTTGGAGTGCTGTACCTTCTTGGACTTGGGCGGCTCCTGGGCTTTGTTGAGGATGGTCTCCAGACACTCCGTCAGACGACTTCGCAGTGCTGCATCCTCTGCAACAACAAAGGCTACGTTCTTAACACCTCCTAGCCTTTACCTTAACTTCAACATCATCATTTCCACAAATTCTTAGTATAAAGGGCTTCATTACACATGTCGATTGACAAATTAATCAAATAGCTCTACGTAATGTCACATTACAAGGAGAGACAATAGACTTCAGTGGGAAGCCCGTGTTGCTGGATTTCTGAGAGATGTCCAAGTAAACACATGCAACGTTTTTGCCACCTCATCCATAAGAATGAGATAAACTGATGCATTATTTCAACGCCCACTGCTATAGGCGCCATCTTGTGCCAAAAAACACCACATGCACCTTCACGCTATTCTTAAAGACGAGTGGAAAGATGGGAATGATAACCATTCAAAGCACTTTCTGAGGGTGAGATGGGAAGACCATCATCAATCTCATGTCTGTGTGTTACATGCAAAGTCAAGGTGTGTTAAGCCCAGTTTGGGGTTCATACAGAGGCTGTCCAAAGTAAAAACAACACACCTAACTACACCTCTGAAGCTATTTTCATGATATATCTTGTTTATTCAACCTGTACGTGAACAGAAATGTAAAAAGGACTATTTGTGATTTGGGGTTGTCTCATCCATCTGCACAGCATTTCTGTCCAGCTTTACTCAAATAACGGTCGATAAGCAGATGGTAAAAGCTTTGTAAACTTAGTGTTGGGAACAAAGGAGACTTGATTCAGAATGAGTGTGTATGTATGCGGCAAACAGAAGACAGTAATAACACAGCTACCACCATGGGTCATAGATGTGTTCTCAAAATGGTGACCATGAGTTAAAGAGGTCTGGTGTTATGTTACGCTATTCCATTTTTTAATAAGATCCCGTTGTTAGAATTGTATCATCACACTATTGTTAATATAAGCAGGCAATTTAAATACAAATTGGTAACGACTGTATGTGCAGGCACGAATGGGCCAGATCTGCGCTCCGCAGGAGACAATATCGCCCCCCAACACAGTTGTAATGAACTGCAATAAACCCTAACTGCTCTGATAACTCGCTATGAAACAACATTAACCTCTTCCATTGTATAATGCCTAGTCGTACTTCTGTGGATATTTTGGTGAAAGCAACGCAAAAGCAGTGTAATCACTAACACATTACTCTACACAGACAATACTATTGTAAAGTAACTCATTACTTTCAAATGAAAGTGTAACCCAACAAGTAAATGTGTAATACATTACATTTTCAACCTAACTTGCCCAACACTGATTCTGACGTGTGTCATCTTGGGTCGACGTATTAAGATGCTGCCCTTTAGAGGTGCAAAAAGGTGTATTTCTTTTCATTTTTGGACAGAGCCAGACAAGCTGTTTCTTCCTACCTCCACTCTTTAGGCCAAGTTAGGATGTGCACATTCTAAATTCCTGCTCCGTACTTGCATGAGATGGATATTTGGTCTTCTCATCTCATTTCTCAGAAAGAAAGAAAATAATAAAACATATTTCCCAACATGTACCTTTAAGCTCTGGAGAAATGTTATTTGTCCGTATTTGAGGATGTCTGGGAAAGGATGGTATTCAAACTGGAATTAAGCTTCCCTGAAAATGCACGTAAACATCTGTGCAAACCCACACAGAGAAGGACGTTATAGTAACCGTAGGTCACAGAGGAGCCGACAGGCACACCTCCCAAATCTATGCGTTGTGTTGACCTGTGCGTCAAGCAAGTTGATTGGTTAATTCAACTCCAGTCGGCAGGTACAAAATGGAGGCGAAAACAAAAGTTAACAGACTATAGACAAGTGTAAAAGAAAGAGCCACGCGACTGTGCACAGGGGGTAGCTTGAATACATGCAGCCCACAGAAGCATAATTCCAGCTTAACTGTCAATCCGGGGAGTTCCAGCTAGCTGCCCACTACACAGGTGACTAAACTGCTATTGGCAAGTTTCACAAAGCCTAAAGCTGTGTTCAGACCTAACGCGAAGCAACATTTACACGTGGCGCATTTACATTCAAAGTCAAATGCAAAGACGCTAATACATGTCCACGTGAATCGAAATGTTTCAACTCGAGCGAAAAATTCACGTGACCAAGAATCAGAAACGGAAGACAAACTTATAGTCGCCATCTGTGGACACCGAGAGTTCTACGATTCTTTATTGTACGGAGACCGAACAAAGAAAGGGCTTGGAGAAAAGTGAGCGGAACCATTCTGAAAATATTAATGTGACACTTGATTTCAACTATCGGTTGTTATTTACTATGAACCAAGTTAGCACTTGTGTTTAGCGCTTTCCGGAAGGAGTACCCCATGGGCCGTTATATTTGAGGGTTGGGAAATACTCAAAAAAAAAACACTCCAACGGCCGTATTTTTGTCAGTAACGCAAGGCAGGAATTCACTGGTCTGAACACATCTTAAGGGTGACGCTCGAGGAAAGGGAATGGGATTACCAAAGTCAATAATTGTATCCTCTACCCACAGCAAATATGATGAAAATGTGGCCATTAGTTACCTTCTGGATGAAGCTGATAATTTGACCTGGCAGTAGAAGAAAGGGCAAATACAAGAAATGACAAAAACTGGAATAATGGAATCAGGAATGATCGTCTAGGGACCACAAATATCCACACTAATTCCATTCTCAATCCCAGTGGTCAGATTGCTGTGGCGCAAAGTGCAAAATTACAGAGAAACTAGATATAGACAGTAGTAAATGTGCATGACAAAAGTTTTCTCCTTAAAAAACTGTGCACGGTGATTTAAGTTCCACTAATCACTTGTCAGGTGACGGGACAATGTTTCTACACTGGATCATAATGTTCCTCTAGAAACACATGACTGTACTGTACCATACCAGGCGGTGGGTAGCACTGTAGCAGGCGCAGCAACTTCACAGACAACCACGGTGCAGCAACAAAGTAGTACGTATAGTCCTGCAGGTCGATGGACGCCGAAGTCACGATCTGGACAAGCAACAACAAGGTAACACGTGAATGAATGAATGTTGAAATCAGATTTTATCTTGTTGTTACATGTTAAGTTACGGAAAAGCACCCACCCTACTGAGCCTGGCCACAGCCAGCGAGATGGACATTTTGAAGTCGTTGGGACTCTTCTGGGCCAGAGTGCTAATGAGGCTGGTGGCCGCCGTTACCACTCCCTGACAACAGACACACATTCATAGAAAAGACTTCATTATCCTGGGCCTGTTTCAGGCGCACAGACATTACAGAGGGTGAGTGTGGCCCAAACCTATACTACCAATTTATACAATGTACGTGTATTATATTTTACCATTTTAGAACAACAGGAAATGATGCAATGCGTACAATGCTGGATGTCAAACTAAAAATTTGGAAAGCTCCAGCCAATTAAACTTTACAAAGATCAAAAGGTTTTCCTACAATTTATTTTCCAATATTGTTTCGGGGCCGGTTCACCACCACCCATTATTTTTTCCAGCTATGAGCAACTCCACTTCCTTTGTGCATTGCATTGTGGGAAAATAGTGCACTTCGGCAGCGCGCTCAAAAATCGACCGTATTTAGTGGGCATATGGTCTGCTTTGAGTATGAATCAGCATGAAAATATGCAATTGGGACATGTGTACATTCTTACCAGGTGCTGGTCGTTGAGCAGATGGACCACTCGTGCTGTCCAGTCGCCCATGGGCACCAGGTCAGGAGACGTCCTGTTGAGTCGTAGCAGACATAGTGCTGCACTCTGCTTCACGCTGTCCATGGTGTCCCTGACAGAGGCGAGGACAATACAACTTCATTCATCGTAACCCAATAAATACACAATTCAAGTGGTGGTGGTTACTAGCGAGTGCATTTTAATAGTACAGGCCGCAGAGTTTCATGCAAAATCACATGTGTATTGACCACTGGGGGGCAGTAAACAGCTACTCTGTCAGAAATGCAACAGCTGTTTAGAAGATCTTTCTAAGACCACACATTAGGGTGGGGCAATATATTTTAAACCATCATGATATTAATATATTTTTACAACATCAGTGTTGTTTCTTTTGCTACAAAACAAAAACAAGAAATCATACAGGCAACTAATCATTTTGTCAGATGCTCGTCAAACGCTACCGAGAGCTGCTCGCGTCAAACACTGCCATTTATCGTTTTCCATCAGTTCACATTGAAAACGTGGCTGTTTGTTTGAGACTTGGAGCCAGCTGAAATCTCTATGTATTAATGTTGATGTACAAACCCTGCCACCAAGATTCTGGGAACTTCAGAAGCAAAAGCCTCAGCCATTTCTCTGCTGCCCACGTTAGCAATGCAGTGCAGGGCCAGGTTCATGAAAGTCGGGTTGCGGCTGGCCAGGTCATTCTTAATGCCGTTGTTGATCAGATGGATCAGGTCGCTGTTGGAGTTCACCAGCACTGAGATGAACAGGTAACCCTGAACGGGGACATGGGAAAACAGATTTCTTAGTGCAATTCCACCACATACAGGAGAAACAACACATGTCAAGCTATTTGTACAGCCCCTTTATCACAGACATATTTGTGTGATAAATTATGAACAAGCTGTCAACTTTAGACACTGGACAAACGTGAGGACAAACTTACAATTTGTTTCTCTGTGTACTTGTTGGAGCTGAGGAGATTGACAGCCTCCATGTGTCCAAAGTCGATGTCATGGCCAAGGAGGAAGATAAAGAGCAGCTTGCAGACATACTTTTTTTTACTGTAGCCGTCTAGAGCCTTGTCTCCTATCCACACACGTGCAAATACACACACACACACACACACACACACACACACACACACACACAAAGATGGATTTGAATGTCTACATGAAGTTACACACACAGGGATCTTAATGGTCTGACTTCACATGATGAGTATGGTAGGCACTACAGAATGCATTCTATAAGAAACTGGTGAGTAATGGGAGGGAATTCAACCGATCTTAATTTGTACATCTGAATGATCCACGGGCAGGTTGAACAAAGGATTGATTAGGATATTCGCACTCAGTTCAGGCACGATGGGCAGAGGAGGCAGATTCATTCTGGAGCAAACTAATTACAGGCAACGTGGAACCGGTGGTGTCGGGAGAGACACCGAGAGGAGATCAAGACACAAGTTCAGAGTGAAGTGTGACGGCAACAGCCATTGAAAAGGTGTGAAGAAACTGAAAAGGAGCCGTGGGATGAGCTAACGAAGCAGATAAACAGCAACAGGAAAACCTGACTGGCATGGAAGGCAATGGGTTTATCTATAGTGGAAAAATACACCAGGTGCTACGAATCAGTCTTTGGGTGGAATGAGAACCTGTCGACTCACGGCCCTCCATGCCACAGGCTTCCCTATCCCTGAACATTAGCCTGGCTTGTCAGAACAGTTCACCTACCTTTAAATTTCGAACGGATGTTGGCCAGCTCTTTGTTTATCCTCTTAATCTCTGCCTCTTTACTTTTACCTGCAAGAAGATCAAGATATTTAGCATGTTATGTAGTGCTGCGATGACTCGTAGTTTTGAATAAACCACCCGTCTTCTTTTTTTTTTTTGCACCAAATATCTTCATGAATGTGGAGCAGAAGTGATTCGTATACTTGTAGAGCGCCAGGGGTCACCAGAAGGTGGCAGCAATGCAACGTCATGGATGCCGACTGCCCGTCTTGGCACCCAAACGATAAACGATAAAGAAGAAGAAAAAAAAAAAAGCGCCTCCAGCTTCGTCTCATCGAGCTCAGCAAAGAGGTAAGAAAACCACTTATCAGTGATTCTGATCGGGGAAAAAAGGCTTCAAATTGCTAGGGAGTATAAAGATTGGACTCTGGACCAATGGAAGAAGGTCATGTGGTCAGGTTGACCCTGTTCCAGAGTGATGCACCCATCATGCCTAGTGCCGACTGTCCAAGCTGCAGTTGGTCAGGTCCAGGTTCAGCAACTTTATGTGGCCAAAGAATGAAGTCATCTGACTAGCTGAATATACTGAATGACCAGGTTATTCCATCAATGGATGTTTTCTTCCCTGATGACACGGGCATCGTTTCGATGAGCTTCTGCAGCGTCACAACATTTATTTCGGTCCAGAGTTGCATTAGTTTTTCACCAAGATCTTGCATTGATGACGGGAGAGTCGGACCACTGCGCAGAGTCTCCTCCAGCACATCACAAAGATTCTCAATGGGGTTCAGGTCTGGACTCTGTGGAGGCCGATCCATGTGTGGAAATGATGTCTCCTGCTCCCTGAACTACTTGTTCACAATCTGAGCCCACATGGTTGTTTAAGAAATGAGAAGCTTCTCACTGCGTCAGTTAGGGTTAAATAACTTGTTGCCAGCTGAAACATCATCACCCTGCAGGAATTATCCA
>JAVQJF010014418.1:0-18995 GCA_036023855.1 Gadopsis marmoratus | reverse complement strand
GTGGGTGTGGGCGAGACAGACAGAGACCCAGTTGTCCACTCTCACACACACACACCCACACACACACACACAGACACACACACACGCTCGTAGTGTCATTAATGTTGGGGTTTCATTCTGGAGACACTTTGAGACGTCGGGAAGCATTGTGCGACTACGGAGATTGAAGAGGGGACGGAGAAGGAAAGACATAAAGAGATGTCGAGTGTCTTTCTTCCTTTCCTCTTGTTTTTCATCTTCATCTCTCACCTGTTTTCTACTCTGCCATCTCCTTCTTTTCCCTCCCTCCTTCGTGTCTGTCTTGATTTCTCCATGTCAATTTGTTTCTCCTTCTTTGTCCTTCCCGGTCTCGCTCTTTTCATTTCCCCGGCCCTGTCGCGGTGAATCCGATGGGAGGTTTAGCTAAGTGCTTCGAATTCCTTCAAGATCCATATTTCTCCATTTCCTAGGCCTTACCACTTCGGATTGGACTTGGGAATTTTTGTAATTTTAGTCATGAAGTGGTCATTTACAAGCAAAACCATTAGTCCCAATATGACCTCTGGATTTTGCAGCTCCCGAGAGCAGACACTCGCTATTAAGTGCTTCTGTCACAAATGTATTCTTGGCGGGATGGAAAAACCTGTAAAAAGGCATGTATTTCTTTTAATTTATGCACTACATGGCCAAACGTACATGGACAGCTAAACAAACTACATGGACTAGAGTATTATTGAAGTCCAACACTGAGGCGATGAGGATTGTATGCTGCAGGCGTAGGATTCGCTGTAGTGTACATAGGTGTAACCCTCTGGCCAACCGCCTTCAGATAACATATAAGGAATGGTACCATGTCACCCTTTCTCTCTCTGAGTTACTACATTTTAAGTTCATTAGAAGTGCATTATTGTTTGGCATGCATAAAGGGAACAGAGAACCATTAAAGACAATTTTGTGCACAGAAAAGCCCCAGAAATTATCTGTCTTCCCTCTGTAATTGCTTCCAGCTAAATTGGTCTTGCCAATTATTACATTTACCGTACAATTTGCATGGTAATAGGCAGGGGTGTCACTCACGTCCTCGCAAATTCACCTCACGTCGTCTCCTGTCTTTTGCTCTCAACGCCTACGCCATCCCTCTGTAATTTCCATTAAGTTAAGGAAGCAGTCAGGAAAAGTAAACAGTAAAAGGTGCTATACTCTGCGCACGTCTTAAATGCAAATAGATTTAGGAGGCAGATTCCTGGAGGTCATTTGGGAGAACAAAGGGTGTTTTTTGCAGACTGTCTTGGACAAATGTGGTGAGGTGACATAGTAATGCTTGTGCCACCTTGTTGCATTTGTTGGGTACTGTATATCACGATGCACTGAGGTTTATTACAGGCTGCAGAGCACTAACTCATCACTGTGCCGCTGTATGCTGAGGTGAAGTGGCCCTCCTTGACTGCTCAGAGATTATTTGACTCCTTTACTTTTATTTATAAAGCAAGTATTGCTTTGGTTCCCTCTCACTTCTCGCTGCGTTGTAAGTTTTTACAAAACTCCACACGCAGCCTACTTCAGCAGGACTCGTCCTCTATTTTCTGTGCTGCTAAAACTGTGCTGCTGTTTCAGCGATGACAACCGAGGTCGTAATTGTCGTCCCAGTGAATTCAGTGTTACACTAAATGCGTTTTTTGAGACAAGACAGACTTAACTTCAGTATATAAGCAACATTTATAGCCTTACGTCATCTGGTCCGCCTCTTTTCTTTTCCCCTCACCCCTCAGATGGATCATGATCCCAGGAACCCAGCCTACATCGCCACTCAAGGCCCTCTGCCCTCCACCGTGGCTGATTTCTGGCAGGTAAGAATACACACACACACACACACACTCTCTCGAACAAAAATCAATACGTTCTCCTCTCTTAAACAAGAGTTAGCCGATTTTTATTAGTGCACCGAGCCACACGGGAGACCAGCTTGCTCTGTGGATGTCGTTATTAATCTTTTTGCACCGTCGCGCTCAGTGCCCAGCAACGTCGTCGCCATCACCACTACACACACACACACAAACACACACACATGCTGTATACATACACACAGAAGTCTACAGTGGGACACATTGTTAATGCAGGGGACGGCAAACACTTTTCCCACTGTCCCAAATGTTGGATTGGGTTTGAACCTGAGACCAGAGGATCGATACGTTATTCTGGCCGTGGTCGTGGCGTATATGTGTATATGTGTGTGGCGAGGGGAGGAGAGGCGGGGGGTGTGTGTGTTAGGGGTGCATTGGAAGAAAAGGTCCTCTTGTCAAACAAGCTCCGTCCCTGCTGCATTCCCAGAAGGGCTGGTTACCATGCAGGCTGGAAAGAAAGAAATCTCAGGCTCGACTGCTGCCACTGCTACTCAACTTGAGTGAAGCATAAACGACAGCTCATTTCAAATGTGCCAAAGAATTCTTCATATACTGTCTTTTTTTATTTTTTTGCTTAACCAAAAGAGAGTGATGTCCTTTCCACTGCAATGTTGAAACGTGAAGGCCACAGAATCTAAAGGATTTTTTCTGCAGCAAATGAAAAACACGTTGCAAACGATTTTATTTTCTCATCACGTTCTAGTCAGATAATATGTTTTTGTGTTTTCTCTGCTGACTGATCGTTCGCTACTAATTTCTCCACAAACGGTAACGACGCTAGTGACGCAATCCACACATGTTGCGATTACGTCACTTTCTGGTGCAGAGACAGCCAATGAACACAAACCTATGGGTCCTGGACAGAGCTCAGCCAGTGTTGATAAAGGTTACATTAAATAAAATAGTGCCCATTTTGTTCTTCAAACATAAGTTTCAAAACATCTGGGTTGAGTGGGAGGTGCTATAGGATGTGTGTGTGTGTGCCTTTTAGTGAAAGTAAAACTTTATGGTAGATTTATGCTAATGCTAAAGTCAAACGACAGTCCTCAATAGAAAACAAACACACAAAGAAGGTGGGGGTTACGGTGGGGGTCAGGGGGATGCGAGAGTGAACTTTAACCCCACAGCCTTTACACCACTACTTCCCTACCCCCCCTTACCCCTCCTCTCGCCACTGATCCCTCTCCAGCACTGGACATTACTCCTGTTTCAGGACAGGGTCGGTGGTTGTGTGTGTAAGCTGTCGCTGTTCATTCTCGATGAACCTTCTTCATCCCGCTCAGACGCCAACTGTTTAACAGAAAAATAAAAGGGAAAGATGAATCTTATTAGCATCCATAACCTAAATTACTGTAACCTCTCTTTGAAACACATGTACAGTGTATAGGCTCCAAAGCGTTGCTCTTCAGACCTGATTTTTGTTTTTCAGGCTAGATCTTCACTGGCCTTCTCAGTGGCCATGTAGTCCACCTTAGGGTCCTAGAGAACAAGATTTTCTAAACAGAGCTGTAGAGAAAGCCTCAAATTGAATAAGACTATCTGCAATCTAAAGAACATGCTGTAAGTGTCTCCTGCAGTCAGCAGGCTGTCCAGTATGCAAGTCTTCCCTCACAGCTGGAAAGATCGTGACCAGATTTAGTCAAAAATCCTCAGCGCAGAACTACTGGTCATCATGGATTCATCTCAGGTTCATTAAGTGGGTCTGTGCTCCACAGGCCTCTGTGCTGAGGCTTTATCCAGGCTGCGTGTTGTGGCCCAGTAAGCTTAACCAGCAGTACTGCGGTGTCTTATCAGGCTCCTTAATCAGGAGCTGTCAATGTTAATACACCAGATACATCCCATAACACAACATCTACCCCATCAGGATTCTACTGAGGTGCCTTCGGGCAAAGTACTGAGGTCAGACACTCCACAATGTCCAGCGTCCAGGAGTTACAGTAATACACGGACCTGTATGATGTTACACAGCGCAATTCTAGAAAAGAGCACGGTGTGCAGTTAACTTTCTCCGGGATAAGTAAGAGTTTAAATTAAATTAGCATTTTAACAAACCAAACAAGTTTGAAAAGAGGGAACTTGTCCTGCCAGCACCAGCGGAGTTCTCACCCTGTCAGCTAAAGCAAATTAACACCATTTCTCAAAAAAGTGCACCGTCACATCTTTAGATCCGTGAGACCAGTCAGGGCAGCAGTGGGGGCTGAGAGGGGGGGGGGGGGGGCGTGGGGGGCGGCGCAGTGATTCAAAACCCGCCGCAATTAACATCAGGTAAATCTCCAGCAAGGTGTGGCAGCGCTCCTGACTAAACGGCAGGTGCGGCCATCTTGATTATCTAACACGATGATGTGGGAGCGGTATTGTTTTATGGCTTCCATTAACGGCAGACTGTTACCTCTGATCACAGTCGAATGGATCTCCAGAGCCAGCCCGCCTTCCGGCTGTGAGAATGTGACTGCCAGCAGGAAAAATACGACCGCGTGCCGGGTCTCACTGTGGAATGACCCAGTTGGCGGGAGGGAACCGCCTCGACAGCAATTACTTTTCATGGCGCAACGCTTGACTGACTTGTAGTTTTCCTACCAAAGTTTGAAACACAGTCTTGAAGTGTTTGGTTTCAAACTAAGATTTCATTCTCACCCCTCCCCCAAAACAGACACATCTACTCTTCCAAAAACGATAGACAGCACAAAATTTAAACTGATTATGGACCAATATCCAAACGAGTGGGTGAGTGAGGACACATGTCAGTGTTCCTGTTAGCAGATTTTGTGAAGTGTTGACAGCTTCGTACGAGAGCTCGTTCCAAATTAATCTCCACTTCAAGAACGTGACTCCTACTCATAGGAAATGGCTGAGTGCTTGACATTTAAACAAACACTGGAACTTTTAGGTTACATACGTCCCTGGCTAAGAAATACATCATCTGTACATTTGAGAAAATAGAGTATAGGTCACTCTGTTATAGATAATAGTCTCTAATTTTGTTAGATTACATGCAAAATCAGAGAAGAAGCACCGATATGCAGCTTGTGAAAGCAAAGATACAAACATACCACTTTTTAATTAAGAAAGAAAAAAGGCTCTTCTCTCCACAAATAAATAGCAGCCAGGTTTCAAAGGGAAGAGGCCTTCAAAGGGAGAGGGTGAGTTGGGTCGAGATGGCGATGTTGCTGCCGTCTCTTGGCATGCGACGAATTCACCTGCGGCGGTGACGAGTCTCACTGAGCGTGCGCTTTGCTTGCAGATGGTATGGGAGAACGGCTGCGTGGTCGTTGTGATGCTGACGCCTCTTGTTGAGAGCGGGGTGAAGCAGTGCTACCACTACTGGCCCGATGAGGGATCCAACCTGTATCACATCTACGAGGTAAAATAACTCAGGATGAAGCATGCGTGTGATGATTTTAAGGCAAAAACGTAAATACGTGAAACGTAAAAAAACCAAACGTGTGTCTGAAAGTATGGCTTTTATTGTGACACATGCAACATACTGTACTGTGTATGATTACTGTATACAGATTAGTGGATTCTGGTAAGTTGATTTTAGAGTCATACTCTACTCAACACAAACGTGATGGCAAATAAGACTTGATGGCCGGTGTTTGGTGTCAAGTGATTTCGTGTACATGTCATATACTCTACACGTGTGTTCATTATACATTTGGGTGTCCTTGCAGGTGAACCTGGTGTCCGAACACATCTGGTGCGACGATTTCCTGGTTCGTAGCTTCTACCTAAAGAACATGCAGACCAACGAAACAAGAACCGTCACTCAGTTCCACTTCCTGACCTGGCTAAACCAGAGCGTCCCGGAGACCAGCCGGACGCTCCTCGACTTCCGCAGGTAGGTAGAACTCCTTTATAAACGACCTGTCGTTCTTCACGTGGTTAGTTCTTGAAATCACTGAGCTGCTTTTAAAGGGGGGTTTTTGTCACTGTGATGTGTTGGCGAGGCAAGGAAGCACATAGCCATGGGTCTCCTCGGTTACTCGTGGAGCTGCCAGAGCTGCGCCGAGAACCAAACCTGCAGGACTTCAACAGCGAGACTGTAATCCCTCACCAGCTTCCCCCCATGAATACTGCAAATTGTATTCTTGTAACGCACAAACAAAGCTGGAGGTCCTGCCACGACATTGTGCACGACCGGGTAGATGCCACTCATAACCCCAACACAAGTTGCTTTCAACATATTTCTGTCCTGGCCAGGTAATAACTACTTCATAGTATTTGACGTAAAGCATTTCTTGGAACTCCTTTTCATTTGAAGTACATACAGCGCTAAAGCCTGCTTTTAATGCTGATAGTGAATGCTTCAGCATTTTGGTTTTAGAAGGAAGTCTGTTTGAAAGAGGCCTTTGGAGAATGCGCTTTGATAACAGGATTAATTTCCAAAGCAAAACTCAAGAAGAGCACTTTTGTATGGTGGTTTGAAAAGTCCCCTTGTAGATAGACGCAAGCAAGACCTAAGGACTGTGTGATAGTAGGTTGTTTAGGAACCCAGCAACTATTCCCTTTTGTTCGGCAGCCTATAGTTCCTTGAGTATCTTCTGAGTATTCACTTTTCATCTAGCAAGAACCATTCATGCAAGTTATCTGAAATGTAAAGTCCTGAAACGCACCACCATCTTCCTTTTCTTCGGCTTCTTGTGTCTTTCTAAAGGGGGCTGCAGTTGAAAAGCTATCAAGGCAATAAAGTAGAATCTATAAGGGATGGCTGTGGACACGGTTCTCTCTGCCATTTTTTGTTTTTTGCTAAAACAAAAAGAAAGTGAAGGAGTTGAATAGAGGCTCCTGGAATTGTTTGCCCCCCCCATCCAAATCACAAAGGCTTTGAGTGGCTTTTGTGGCTCGCTCACAGCGTAATAACTTCAAACCTCTCACTTCTCCAGGAGTTCTGACTGGTGACCCTGAGATGCGGGCAGAGAAATATCTATATATCCTCAAACATCCTGGGCATTTTCCAGTCGATAACAGTGTAATTCAGGATGCATTGAGGGAACTCTGCCGGAGTGATCCTTTATCTCCGGCGCCTTTATAGCCGCTCCCCTCCCTCGCCCCTTCGACCTCTTTTAAACTGATATACTGTATTGCCTATTAGGTGGGAGCCGCCCCGGCCCCTTTTCTCTGATTCGCTGTGGATTTTCTCGGGCGATAGACCCCAACTCGGTTTTATATATGGGCCCGGTGTCGCGGTGCTGCTGGCGCACATCAATTAGGTGAGATATCAAGAGTGAGAGTTTGTGGTCACAGCTATTATAAAAAGGTCTGGTGGGTGGTGACGCAGTTAGGAAATATTGCCTTTACTCACAGGGCGGCGGGGTCGGAACCCAATGAAGAAAGCGCAGGGGGAGATATTTTTCACTTTTATTACCAGGGAAATGGTGCACAATAACAACCTCTTTTCTTTTTTTTTTTTGGTGTTTCTATTTTTTTTTTTTTTACACCTTGATGGTTTGAGGATGGCGGCCGGTCTCTCTTTCCTTCTTTTATGCTCGTGCCAGCATGTTTTTGTTGTTTTTTTTTTAACCTCACTCACAAACTGACTGACTGAGCCGAGGCATTCCTTACAAATCCTCTCTGTCCTTTCCCCTCCTGTTTTACCAGCTAACTAGCGGTTGCCAGTGTCATTTTTGTGATGTTGCAGCTAGTAATATAAGCCCAGTTGCATAGTCACAAAAGTGATCATTGGAGACTGTGACTCTGCAACCAAGGGGCCTCGTGGACTCCCCTTCCCTGCCCTTATACTTTCCCCCCTCCTCTTCTCCCCTTCGCTTCCCCTCCTTCATCTCTCTCCTCTTTGTCTGTCATCGCTGTGCCCGGTGACCTGAGATGGCCTCTCGCCTTTTTGCTAGCTCATGGTTTGCTTGACTGCCCCCGACCTCCTCCGCCCTCTCAAGTCATGCCTCCCTTCTTCTCTTGGTCGCTGTTTTGTTTCTCTCCCCACACCACACCCCTCTCTCTGTCTCTTCCTCGCTCTCTTATATCCTTCGCTCTGTCTCTCTTGATGATTTCTGACTACTGCTCTGAGAGTACACCCACACTAAGAAAAAGGAACTTTTTTCCCCTGTGTTTTTGGCACCTAAAAAGTTTTCCAAAAATTGTCTCCAGGGTGGATGAATCTGAAATTGCTTGTTTCTGGTTGTAGTGTGGGGGGGGGGGGGGACGGCGCTCAGACCCGGCTGGAGGCTTTGCGGCAGTAAGGGTAGGAAAGCAACTGTCCGTCACCTCTTTGAATGTCAGTATAGCCGATCAGACACTACAGATGTCATTAAAATATATACGACTTCATAACCACAAGATCGTGATTTATATCAGCGCAGCAGTAAAATGCAAAACACCTGCATGCATTGCTTTCTATGGCATCTTGAAACGCACCAATCTGCGATGACTTCACCGTCCTAATTCCCAGCTTCAATGCACAAGCGACAGAAAAGCATACGTTTTAACACGTCCTCTTCTCTTCCTCCTCTTCTTGTAGACAGGGCACACACACAGCTGCTGCAGGGTTAGGTTAGATACAGGATACCTTCTCTTGTGAAACTGGCACATATAGCTGCCATACCTTGACCACGTCTTGTGAGTGTATGAAGGGTTTTTGCTTGTTGTGTGCTACAAGTATCAAATGACTCAGCTCTCGGCAACACTGCCTGTTTGTGCGTGTGTTGTGGTTCTCAAGGTAAACAGATGGCGTTTATGACCCATAATCTGAACACAGGCGTAAACCGAAAACTCTCTCGCCTCCAGCTAGCTCAGGACGCAGCAGCTCGGCTTCTTACTGGGTCTAGCAGACGGCATCACATCACCCCGATCCTGGCTTCTCTCCATCGGCTCCCCGTTCGATTTAGAATTGATTTTAAGATTTTACTGGTCACCTATAAGGCGCCTGGGTCTGACCCCAAGCTACATAGCAGAAATGCTGACCCCATATGAGCCAGTTCGCAGTGCCAAAGTCCGTCCCAGAGTCGAGGCTTAAATCTAAAGGTGACCGAGCTTTTGCCATCAGGACCCCTCGACTCCGGAACGACCTGCCGCAGGAGATCAGGCTGCAGAGTCAGTGACCTCTTTTAAATCACTTCTTAAAACACATTTTTATAGACCTGCCGTCATGTGATGTCGTCTTTATATCGTCTTTTTTATCGCTTTTATGCTTTTAATTCTTTTCATTTGGATTTATTTATAGTTAATTTTGCCTTAAAGTTTGGCTTTCTTTGTTATATTGCTTTTTTAATGATTGCCCTACTTTTGTAACTTTGTAACTCTGTTTTTAAAGGTGCTATATAAATATAGTTATTATTATTAGAAACAGAAATTAGTTTTTCTGTATAAAACAGTGTAAGTGATAATGGAGATCAGGGGCCTGTTGGTTGTTCACGTTGCATGAATGACTCATGTCGCTTGCAAACTGCAGATACGTTTTCCAGTCCTGCAGGCTTCTCACCTGTTAGTCCATGCTCTGTACGTTTTATTAGTCCAGAATTAAAGGGATAAAAATTGATCTCAAATGCAAATGCAGTGACATGTTCCCCAGGTTTAGGCAGTTCGATGTGGATTGAGATGTTTATACAAGAACGAGCTGGAAATGTTAGTGTGGAGCCACGTCGTCTTCATCTGCATGCAGCCATTTCAGAATTAGCTGGATTAGTGTGGATGTAGTCTGAGTCTTATCTCTCTCCATCAGTTTGTCTCGCTCTCTGTCGAGCTTGAGTCTCTCTTATGGGGCGTTTCCTTTGAATCCCCCCCCCCCTCCCATCCCTGCCTGTTGGTGATTCTCTGCTGGCTGTTTCCATGGTAACATCACTTTTAATTGTCTGCAGTGAGCTCTGACTTTTCAATTTTGGTGGGGCTGGAGGATGAAAATGAGTCGGGTTTTGAGGTGGAACGACTTCCTTTCTTCTGGTTTTTGCGATGTTCCTGCTTGTATGTTCATCTCGTCACCATTTTTAAACCTGCTGCCAAAAATGGTTGCTTGTGTCAGTCCAGTTGTAAAGTGGTTTGTCCTAGAAATACCTGGATGAAAATGTAACATTGTGGAAGATGATGCTTCATTTCGAGTATACAAAACGGAAGCAGTTTTGTTCTCGATTAGGGCCGCTGACAGATAATTCTGTTTGTCTGTTTCCTGTGGTGTATATATCAGATCTAGTTGGATGAAAAGCACGTTTGCAGACAAACTGCAATTTGTTGAATACACACAGTTCTTCTCATTTAGTGCAAACGTCTGCCGCAGCTCCAGGATCCTCTAAATTTGTGATTTTGCTCATAGAAAATGTTTAAAAGATTTTTGAATCTTCTTCAGGATCTGATTTTATGATTGAAGTCAGCGCAGTCGGTCATTAGAAAGAAGTCTAAATGTCCAAAAAAAGCCTTACTATTAACAAGTCCATTAAAAATTCATGGTCCAAAGAAAAAATATCCTGACTCAAGCTCCACTTACTAGCTTTTTCTAGACCTTTTAACATCAGTTGCTCAGTTGTCATCACGTGAAGAGTTTCATTAAAATAGGGTTTGTTTTTGAAACATTTCCAAAACACACAGTCTGGAACAGATGTTTACAATGTGGATTTTAGGAGGTTTAAAGGACCTGAAGGTCATGAAAATCACTCTAATCTAACCTAAATGCCCATGAACAACGTCAACACTGCATCAACACTGCAGGTCTGATGTTTCTTTCCTTGACTGAGTGATGCATTATGGATTACACATTCCACACACACACACACCGTGCCTTTACATAATATGTTCCTGCTGAATATTGTTATTTAGAGATATCACCATGAAATAGAATCAGAGATGATCTCCAGCTGGGATCAAACTCACGGCTCTCTGCTTGCTCAGATAGAAGATGGATGCTTTTTGCCACAATGTTTAAACATTTTCAACACGTACTTTGAGACAGTTCTCTGCGTTTTTTAATGCACGTATGAAAGCAGCAACAGGGGCGAGTGCAAAGATATCTCGCCTGTTGTGGAATATTCTGATACAGCAAAGGGATGGTTTTCGCTCTTTAAAAAACACTTTTCGTGGAACTTGTGTTGAGAGTGTTTCGGCTGTGCAACTTCAAGCTATGCCAATAACAAAATAAGACGTTTAAAACATTGAGAAAAGCTTCATTTCAGGATGCTGTAAATGTCTGGTTCTTAAAAAACTGCTACTTGTGGCATTTTAATAAAGTTGCTCACCTTCTTCTACAGAAAGTGAAGCTACAGCTTCCAGAGATTCAGGTGATTGTAGATGTTGGAAGGAAAAAACATGGCAGCAGGGTTTATGGGAAGCCTTGGGACTAACAGTATCGCACATTCGGTGCAATTTAGAACTATGGTTCTTAAGAATAACAATATCGGTCTGGTAAGTGGTGCGGGCCAAGCGGTGAACTCTCATCTTTGATGCTCATGTTCAGTATCATATGTTTACACTAAAACATGTAAAGACCACAAGTTCAGTTATTATATTCAAAGTTGTGCGACTGTTACCAACCTCTGGCAGTCCCATCTATTTCTTCCTAATCAACAGCCCAGATACATGACCTACTAACTGTATGTGTGTTGCTGTACCTGTGTTGTTAACACTGAGCTTGTTTTTCTGTTCTGTTTTATTTTTTTACAGAAAGGTTAACAAGTGCTACCGGGGACGCTCGTGTCCTATTATAGTCCACTGCAGGCAAGTATGATAATAACTGAAGCAGTCTGTTTCTTCCTTCTTTTACGTGCTTTCTTTCAGCTTACATTCAGGGTTATCAAATGTGGCTTGTGCTGACTGGGATGTGATTTCGTTCATTTTCTTGTTTAATGGGCAAACTGACACTGATCAGCTGTTTGGGTAGATGATCTGAAGCTCAACCGGGCTTCTGCTGTCCAGTCCACGCCACCGGCTCTCAGCACGTGGAGGACGACAAACACTTAAAAGAGGACATTAGCCAAAAAGGTTGTGATTCGGTTTGACAAACTGTCCACGGAGGAGGGAAACTTTTAATTGGAGGCACTTCAAAGTTTGCAGTGTGAGAGCCGGTGGGTGAGAAGGAGAGAGGGGTGAATAGAAGTGGGCAGGGTTGCAGTTGGTGTGTGTGTGATATCACATTTGCATCCCCCCACCACCACCACCACCACCACCTGAGGAAGTAACTCAGACCGTGAGACATAATTAAATCTGTATTTTCCAGAAAGATCTACCACAGTTTTTTTTGTGAAAACATCCTGCAAAGATTGGACTAGAGGAAAAAAACAAAAACCCCTTCCACGACAGATAGCCGTTATATCTGTCTGCTCGCCCCTCAACTAAGTGATCTATTATTTAATATGGTGTAGTGGCTCTTCCAGGATGACAGAACTGTACTCTTCTCAGCTGAATTGCCGGACTGCACCAGATTATGAAACCTGTCTTTAAGGCGTTACCTTCATGTCTTAGAAACAGCTAAAACAGCTGTAGTGGTGCGGGCGTCCAGCCGTGTAGATCTGCAACCTTTTCCCCACAACCTCTCCGTTACGCACCTTCATCAAACTGTTCAGTTTTGAAAGTTTTCGTGTGCCGGTATGGTCACTACAATTGTCAAGCGGAGTGAATGACTCTCACTAGTACAGCTGTTATGAAGTGTTCTGGCTGCGAGTGTGAAAAACGTTTATGCCCGTCACTCCAAATTGGACAGCGGCAATAAGTCAAATTATTTTAAAACGGCTACAGAAGTTTCCAAACCTGCGGCAAAATGGCCGTCATGCTGGTAGATACACCTAAATAAAATCTGACGTTAGCACTAATAAAAATGCTCCAGTTTAATTAATCTGACATGTTTGTTTCGTGTTTCGACACACAATACAGGTAACAGATTTAGGCTTGACTTCCATTCGACGAGGCTAACGGGTGTAAACGCGGTGGGAATAATTGCTCCTGTGTTTACTGTTGGCTGTTTTTCGGGGTAATGAGCAGCAATGAGCCCTCCATCACCCAGCAGTGATCAATGTGCTTTTAAAATGATCCAACGATTGAGCTGTGTTTGGATGCTGACCAAAAGCAGCTGCTTGGTTGCTCATGCCTTTTCTTACGGCAGGCTGCAGGCCTTGAGCGAGTCCAAGCTCATCCCTAAACCCGACCAGCCAGTCGTATCTAAGGACGCAGTAACGAAGGGATCGCGCCTTCATACTTTACTGCAGACGCTTTTGCAGATTTAGAGCTTTCAGACGAGTTTGTCAGAACCCAACATTCATCACCCTCATGTACACAAAGAGCAGACTGAAGCAATCGGCGGGAGAAGGGAGCGAACCGAAGGGTGCAAGATGCAGAGATTCAACAATCGCACGGCATTTGGAGAACTTCTCCGCCTCTTTACTCCTTTATGTCCCTTCTTACCGTTTCTGTCTTTTTTTCAAATTTTCAGTCTCTCTCTCTCTTCTTATGTCTCTTTCTGTCTTGTCATTTTCTTTCCCTTCCCCTGTCTCTGACCCTCTTTCCCCGTCTCTCATTTTAAATAGAGCGAGAGAAGGCAGCAGACATCTTGACGTGTTTACTCACAGCCCTCGGGCTTCTGCTGACACACACACACACGCACACCCCACATATCTATGATCGCCTTGTAATGATGCTGGCAAGGTGCAGCGATACGACAGATCTAATCACGCCGTAATAACCTGTACGACACACACACTCTGATGCGGTGGTGGTGCTGCTCAGTTACTGCCAACGGGCGTGTGTGCTTCCAGAAAATAAGCAAGGCCCTGGTGAAAATGAAATATTCAAGAAGTATGGACGCATGCCATCGCGCACACACACACACTGGATTACACACCAGCCCATGAAATAGACTGGTAGGGGTGCAGACATCAATTTTCAACACTTGAAAAACATCTAGGATACAAAATATTCCCTCCACATATATTACAGAGCTTAATTCTATTTTTGCGCACCGTGTTCAGTTGGTGTTGTCGCCTTTTGATTTATTTAGTTTTTTCAGCATAGAAAAACATGCATTTACAATCTATGTCGCACAGAAAACATTGTAGCTTCGCTGCCGTTGTTAAACAGGTTTATATTTTGACGTTGTTTAATTCCTGACCAAAATAAAACCCATTTTGTCTTTTCTGTTCCGTAATTATACGCCTTTGAAGTTTATAATCCCCTTGAAATAGCGTTAGAAGACTCATAAACCTCGACTTATTAAATCTCTGTGACTGCTGTTCACCTGGAGTCGGGCTAGTTTGCTCCGGAAAAAAACAAAAACACCGATATGGTAGAGGACACTAAATAAGTTGCATTGTCACAGTAAATCCGTGGGTGTATGTTGCTCAGATGTTCTAACTTTACTGTGCAGTCTTGTAGCAGCAGTGGGACTTGCTGACTAGCCAGCAATGCTGCCAAGTGTTTCTAAATGCCTGTTAACACGTCAAATTGAATAATTTTTACTGCTTTACAATCTGATTTGAATTTGCATCAGCAGACGCAGAGAGAATGATTGTTTGTCCTCGTCTGGACAAAAATACAGAGCTGCCAGACTAAACGTGTGAAAATCAACGTGATGGAAGATCATGGCAAGGAAACAACTGCTGCATAGGTTTGGTTTGCTGATGGTGTCAGAATAAGCCCCAGTAACAGCAGCTGAGCAGGTTCCCTGTCTTCGCGTGGCCACATCAAACTGTAGCAGCGTGTGATGCTGTCACAGGGATCAAAGACTGTGTCCATGTGAAGCTGAAAGAATGAGGATGATGCAGCTTTCTGTAACACCGAACATTACGTGGGACCAGAAGGAGATGCAACAATCTCAATAGGTCACATTCTTACCTAATTTAATGCACAATGGATCTAAAGCACAATGGTGGGTTGATGAGACCGACAAAATGAAAACAGCTCAGAATACAGCGCTGCAGGGATGACAGGTTTTTGTAGATCAAGTTAGCATTGCCCTGGTTCCCTCAGCAAACAGCCAGTGGGATTTTACCTTTTGATTTTGGATAATAAGCTTCAAAACTGGAATATTTTATGTCGTAAAACAAAACGTGAAACTCTCTTAAGCTTGCGTTAACCGCAGATCTTATTTCAGGCATCAAACCAAAGAACCTTTAGAGACGAGCAGCTGCAGAAGATTCACTCTGCTCCTTTTAAATTAGTACGTATTTTATTCAATAAAACCTGGATGAGTTTGCTTACAATGGGTGGTGTATGCAGAGGTTTTCGTACCAGGTTTTCACAAGTTTTATTCTGAGAAATACAACTCGGCGCGCTAACGTTGTTTTTCCTCTTTCGTGACATTTTTCCGTAATAACGACGTAACAAATGTTCTTCATCAGCATGAACAGAAAGAAAGAAATGTTGACAAGTAATAATGTGAAAAGCACTTTCTCACAAAATTGTATGACATTATCAAACAAATGGTTTAATTTAATTAATACCTCGCTCTCTCGCTCTCTCTCTCCTTCTGTGTCTTGGTCTCTCACCCACCTGTGCAGTGACGGTGCTGGAAGAAGTGGGACCTACATCCTGGTCGACATGGTCCTCAACAAGATGGCTAAAGGTGGGTGTTGTCTGTTCTTACCCCCCTTTGTCGTTGCCATTGTGGAGAGAACATCACCATGGAAACATGCCCCCCCCCCCATACCCAACGGGACAAAAACACTGCCATCAAAATATCGCCCCTTATCAAAGTAATTTTTTTTAAATTGGATGATTGCATAAAAAATACTATCTAATTAGATAATTACAGTGATAAGGATGTAAAAATAATTAGATTTTCAGCCAGAGAAAACAAGCTGTTTATAACATATTTAGTAGTTTTTGCTTAATTACTGCAAATTAATATCAGTTTCATTATCTCAGCTGATGCTGTGATATGAGTTGGCACCATACTGCCACATTTAAAATACAGTGGAAGTCATCGTACAGTGACTTCCACTATATGATGTCAAAAGGAGAAACTAGACAAGTTTTGCGAAGGAGCATGTTCCTACTTTAAAAGTCTACAGACTGTTTTAAATCGAACGCACGTTACCACGAACACTTTATCTGAAGTGTCATCAGGACTCACAGCCAGCGCATTTAGGCACATTGTGAGTGCGTGATAATAACTATAATTAGAGCATGATATAATAAACACAGTGTAGTAATTATGCAGGACACTGAATATTTCATGGGGCAGTGGCAGTTCATGCAATCAGTCCAGAAAGTAGGTTTTTATTTGTCTCACACGAACCTGCAGCACTGCAGAATGCTGCCTGTCAAAAAGCAGTTCATTTAGCAGGAGAACGACGTTTGAAGCCCAAGTCGTCTCTTCATCCGGTACAGAGGCATCTGTACAGTGGCAGTTTATGACTAGACGTACAGAGAATATTTAGATTGCTTTCTTTTGTTGGGAACAAGTGACTTTTACATGTTTAGGTTTATGTGGTCGGTTATTAAACTTGAGCTTGTACTTACGTTTATAGGTAACCTTCCCAACCGTCACACTCACACAAAGAGCTGTGTCTTCAAATTAAAAGTCCCTCATAGAGTGTGGGGCTCAGTGCTGGGACAAAATCACTCCAGTTTCTTCCATCCATATTTAGTTGTTTGAAAACGTAGCGAATGGGTGACTTTTCCTAAAATAAAGTGCAATTACTATGTAGGACAAGTGAGGTAACGTTCACTGTTACCATGGTTGGTGCACTGTGGAAGAGGACTGCAGGCTTCAATAGTTTACACAGATTTTACTTCTGTGTGTGTGTGTGTGTCTGTGTGTGTCTCAGTGTGTGTACTTGAACAGCAATCCAATTTAAGATTTAGACCTTGGGAGTGAGGACATTTTTGGAAAGTGAGGACATTTTGTCCTCAGTTTTTGACAGACCTTCAGAGGGCTGTTTGTGTGTTCAGACATGGTTTAAAGGTACAGGTTAGAATTAGGTTTAGGTCAGGGTTAGGCATTTAGTTGTTATGGTTACGGTTAGGGTAAGGGAGAATGCATTATGTCAATGAAGGCCCTCACAAGTATAGAAGAGCAGGGTTGTGTGTGTGAAGTGTCCCGTGGTGGTGGCGCTGTAGCAGAATGAGCTCCTGGGTCTTTAAATCCACATCAAAGGGTCAGCCGGGCACCAGGGGCTTTTCGCCGGGATGTCACACTGTGATCACGGGCCCCAGGGTCCCTCCTCAGCACCCAGGGGCCGGGTAGAAAAGGGGTCAGGGCTCGGGGGATGAGAGGGAGGCTGTCCTCTGTAGCCGGAACAGGTTAATATGTGTCCTGTGTCCCAAATCTTAAAAGAAAGAGGTCTCGACATTGATTTTACGAAATGAAGCAGCAGTCTGGAAAAAGTGAGGGCTCACTCACAGCAGATGTAGCTGTCTGACAACAGAAATAACACGTATGGCACTGACAACACCTTTACCGTGTCTTTGACTGTGCTGAAACATAGTATGTTGAAACTGCCACATTTATGGTGTGTAGTTTCATTTTGATTTTATTTCATTGCAACAGAAACTTGTTTTTGTACAAGCCAACTTCACTAGCAGGACGAGATACCGTCACCTCTCAGGTATCACCGAGGTGATCTGCTGCGGTTTGGATTCATTTTTCATGCTTAATTTCTCCACTCTCTGTGGGAAGAGTTGAAGCTGGTTCAATGTTTGGCTTCACATTAATTATGGACGTGATGATCTTTGTGTTCGGTATGTAAGCTTTGTGAATGTAGCTGAGAAGAAAAACAAAACAAAGCACCCTTGTAAACCAACGCCAGACCTTCATGGTGTACTCTGAGATATAAAGAAACAGAATATCAGGACCTGTCTGAGGTATTACAGAGGTTTATTGTGAGAATCAAAGTGTTGGGAAATACCACGCTGGTGTTGACAGAAAACCATAGAAAGAAACTGAGCTTTGTCTCGAGTTCTGACATATTTTAGTTGATCTAATTTGCGTTTAAAGGGGTTTCATGAACTTGTGGCGTCGTGGATTCTCCTAAAGCCCCATACAGGAACACGTAATCCTTCAAGTTAATACATGAAAACCCCCAAGGTGGAGTTAGGAGAACCTCATTCGACAGCTTTATGGAGTCTGGAGTTTGGGAGTTTTGTTAGTTTCAGTTTGCATTACTCTTGATCGGCTCTTCCATTCCTTTGGTATCTGCTCAGTGATGATGATGATGATGATCATTCATTTTACTGCACTTTCTACATATTTCAGATATATGTACTTTACTTGTGTGTACATTTTGCTACTTTATAATGTTTCTCCTCTACGGCGAAATATTGTACTTTTTACTTCACCTACCAGAAGGGACTGTAGTTATATTACATATATATATGTACACAATATAATTCATATTTTAGATGCAAAACCTTTGATTTGCTGATTTGTCGTAAATAATAGTAAAGCAGTAAATTAGCTACAACATTAAAATGCCACTTTCATCAATAATAAAATTCTACTGATCTAACGGCAGAAATAACAAAGAAAGGTTTTTTGGTCTTGACTCCCTCATATCATACATATCTTGGTGAAAATGATTTTAATAACCGTGTTTAAAGGATCTTTCTTTATGTTGGTTTATGTGAATAAATTAATATCAACCAATTTCTTACTCACAAACTCACCATCAGTTTTGGTGTCAGCCTCAAAACCCCAGTGTGAGTTGGGTTCTAATGTAAAAGTATAACACTCTACTTTATGCTGATAATACTTTACGTTGATCCTCCATTGATTTTGTGTTGTAATTCCATAAAGTTGGAAGCAAGAAAGGTTTAAAAAGAAAATTGCCAAAATCGCGCAGCAGAGACAGAAATATCCTGACTTTTACTCCCTGTGTGGATCGAGCACACCACACTAACCATAATGCAACTTAACTCCCATGTCTTTCAAACCCCAAAACCCCAATTTGTCTCCACGGCTCCAAAACCGAAATGGTTATTTCCTCCTCCAGAGTCACAGGAGCCACAACAGTTTTCATAAACGTGGTGGGGTTTGCTAACATCTAGTCGGTGATCATGTAAATGTCCAGATGAGCCTCAATGTAGGTTGTCTTTGAGTTGATATGTGGAAATATTCCTCTCTGAGTAACTAGGTTCATAAAATCTCTTCCAGGCTGGTTTTCCCTCCACTACATCACTGCTCTCAGCTCTGGGCGGCGGGGGGGGGGGGGGGGGGGGGGGGGGGGGGGGGGGGGGGGGGGGGGGGGGGGG
>JAVQJF010014416.1:0-30000 GCA_036023855.1 Gadopsis marmoratus | reverse complement strand
TGCAGCATGCCTCTCTCTCTCTCTCTCTGTCTGCTGCATGTCTCTCTCTCTCTCTCTCTGTCTGCAGCATGTCTCTCTCTCTCTCTCTGTGTCTGCAGCATGCCTCTCTCTCTCTCTCTCTGTCTGCTGCATGTCTCTCTCTCTCTCTCTCTGTCTGCTGCATGTCTCTCTCTCTCTCTGCCTGCAGCATGTCTCTCTGACTGCTCTCCTCTTTCTGAGCCTCTCTGTTCTTGCAGCAGTGAAGAAGAGGAGGACAAGGCTGATCCAGATCTCCATTATTCCACCATGATGTCATGACGTCCGCTCCACCCGTGTGTGTTATTTTTTCTGTCTGGTGGGTGTAGTGAAGCAGCTCAGCCAGCGATTGGTCGCCTTTGATCTCAGCCTCACAACGCACCACCGGTCTCTGAGGCCTGTAACTGCACCCCGGCCCTCCGACGTCAAACCGCGACCCACCGTGACCGTGCACGTAGAGGCCCAGGGCCACAGGGCTGAGAAGTCCCACACCTTCAGATCTGTATCTGTCTGCCTCTGACCTCCCCGCCCACTTCTGGATACGGACCCAGCCTACCCAGAGGACCGCGTCCGCTGATGCATCGAGGTCAAGGCCAGTTTGGCAGCCATCTTGTTTTTACAGCAGCTCCATCTCAATTTGGCACATCTGCCAGACACGCAGTCGCTGTTGAATTCAGGCTGCCGTCACCAACCTGACCAGCGCTCTTCAGGCACAACGCAGAGGCAAACTGTACACGTGTTTACATACCGTGTCAAGTACTTCAGATTCATCACTACTCGTTTAGTCTATAAAACAACAGTAAAAAAATTATCTCGTCACAAATTACAAAAGCTCGAGGTGGCGTCTCCAAACGACACACAAAGATGTTAAATTGAATTAATCTGAGGAAATCAGCAGGCAAATGACTGAAATGACTCGATTACATCCGGGTGAGATCATCTACAGCTGCTCTGCATTTAATCTATTTCTATCAATTGAAAGTTAATTTTATCCCAAAAAGATGCAAGAATTGTACAAGAAGCAAATATATGTTTTCTTAGTGTTGATGACCAGTTACAGCACACCTTTTGATATATTGATATATGTAAATATATTTAAATGCTACATATAGCATTCATATTATGTTGTTGCCCTACATTTTAGAGGACGACGTCACGTTTAAATACAAACCGCGACGGTGTCAAAACTTGTGACTCAGATCCATGTTGTCCGAGGAAATTGTAGAAATGTGACTTCACATTGATTAGAAAAATCACTCCCATGTAGCAAAATGTGAATTTGGGTACTTTTCTAGTTGCCGATTTTCTTCACGCTCGCATCACACATCTCCGACGTCAGAAAACCCTCAGTGGGACTATTTCTTTGCGTGGGTTGTTTATTTTAACATTGCCAGCCCCCCCCCCCCCCCCCCCCCACACACACACCAAAACACCCGAGCATCCCCGAGCTGCAGTAACTCACCTCGGAGGAGATTTATGACGCTCTCTGCAGCCACAGTTTTGGAGTTCAACCAACGTTGCTGTAATCTTAAACGGTGTATTCAAACTTGCAGGAAGATGCTCATTTGATTCAAGCGTTGAATTTCTTTGTTCTTCTCTCCTGTACAGAAAGTGTCTTCGGCCGAGCTGCTGCAGTTTGGGACACGAGTGACCTGTGGAAACCGTGTAACTGCTCTCCGCGGACCCTGTTTCAGCGCCGGCAGGGTGGGTGGTCCGTCCACACATCTCTTTACAGCGACCGCAGTGTGTTTGACGAAACGAAGAAACACGTGCAGATGAATCCGTCCCGAGGGTCTAATGTGACGGTACGCTCCTTTTCGTGTGCGGTGCAGACTCCTCTTTCCACATGGAGACGCGCTCATCATCCCAAAAACACACACACACACACAAAAAAAGGTTTTACAAGAGCTCAGCAAGGTGTCGTAATGACTTTTACATAATCAAGGATAACAAGCTCTGCATCATGTCAGAGGACGTACAGAAACCTGTAGAGTCTCCCAACAAGAACCGTTATTTCTGAACATAAACAGACATGATACTGTGAATGTACTAATTAAATTGGAGGATCTAAAATCAATTACCTTTAACTGTGTTTGCGAGTGTTTCCTCTGAATCCTCTGCAGCATACCTGGGGGGTGTGTGTGTGGGGGGAATGTTTTGCTCAAGTGCCACTATTTTAATAAAGAAGGATGAATTAAAAAAATGTACAAAGGGAATAAAGTTTCATCTCAGGCGGAACCAGCAGCGGGGACACTGACCCCTGCTCACCCCTGATGCCTCACAGGATCCGGTCCGGTCAGGATCCGGTCCAGGTGGTAGGAACCTCGATATGTGATCTCTCAGACATAAAGGAGCCATGTTTTCTATCAGCAGACACGACGTAAACATGGTGGAGAACATAGAGCGCTCACATTAATCTGTTTTGCTTTGGCTGTGAGCGCCTCCTTAGTGCAGGAGGAGGAATTCTTATTGTGTTTCCAGACTTCAGATCATGATGACAGGTACATGTGTGGCTACAATACAGTCCTGATCACCTGGGGTCCACTCTACCATCACACAGTCGGCACTTCAAACCCTCGAAAGCTCGGAGAGAAAGAAAGAAATCCAGAGCCGTTTGCATCACTCATCCAGTGTCTCAGGAGTCGGGACAGACTGCGTGGGATCCTTATTCTGTCCGCCGGGCCCCAGATGAGCTACACAGATAGCACTGCTGAGTTTGCTGCCAAGAAAGCAAGAAAAGTGACTTTCACGCAGCTCATTCCAGAGTCCATCTCATGCATTCACACGCGTTTCTCACAGTGCTGCCGTGTACGACGTGCCAGCGTTCTTCTCTCCTGTGGCAGGAAGAGTCAAGTCCTTCTTGTTTAACCAGAAAGTCTCGCGAGAGGATGAGTTGTTTCGGGGAGACGACAGGATCTCGCTCTTTAGCAAACTCTCTCTGCAGGGATCCTTTCGATCATGTTGTCAGACTCTTAGAATAACAGTCTGAACCAGCGTCAGTGGAAAGAACAAGCGCCGTTAGTGGACACACTTTGACGGATTACGTTGCAGCCCTTTCTGGCCTTATGTGAGCTACTAGACTAATCCCAAAACCTTTAGTAACCATTAGTCATTTAGACTCAGATCAAAATAGGGCCCAGGTTTCAAAACACCGGAGCTTCCCTTTAAGCCGTACAGAGTCAAACAGTCAAAGTCAAACAGAAAACACACACTTGCACTCACGTACCTGACTTTTGTTATGTTTTATCTCCGTGTGAAGCACTTATGTTTACTTATATGCAACACAGATTAAATGCATGAGAATTGCACCGCGGTTCTCTCATGTGCGTCTCTCTTGTAGGTGAAAGGTTTCTGGAAAACAACATTTTGAGGAGAGAAGAAAAACATCTGCGCACAATCCTCGAATGCGAACGGCGTTTAGATTCTCGAAGGGGTTCATAAGTAGCCTCTCGGCGTCGGCTTGGAGTTTTGCCCCGTATTCATAGAAATGGAGGAAATAATTGGCGTTGGAGATTTCTGCCTCCATCCCAGGCGCCCGAGCAGCTGATGTCTTGACGGCTCGGAAGCAGAAACGCTTCTGAAAACAAACAGCCGATGTTAAACAGGAGCTGAGGGACCCTCTGAACGTGAAGATCCTTGTAAAGAAGGCCGGTCACATCTGTTTCCTTCCCCTGCTGAGCCCTGGGATGTCAGGCCGGGGTCACGGGCACCAGCAGAGGTCACACGGAGGGGAGGCCCTGCCAACAGGAGCCCACTGCAGACCACCGCTAACGGGAGGCAGAGACCAGCACTCCACCTTTTGATGTCGTTTTTAAAAGGTTTTTACTTCTTGGCAGGTTGCTTTTCTAACATCGACGTTGCTTTTCCGTCGTTCAAGATAAAAGAGCTCACCCTTCCTCAGAATATTATAAAGCTCACAGGATCGAGCGGTTTTTGAGTGAATAACTGTCTTGTTGATCTGGATTCTAGATATGTCATTTGTTCTCTCTACAAATAAATAAAAGCTTAAACTAAATATGACAAAAAAGACATACATATACATATACATACATCCCTTTAAGCTGAATCTTTCTTCTCCAGCTCGTTCTGTGGAGCATCGAGGGCAGAGACAAACATCCAACAGTACCTGCAGGTTTTCAATGGACCCTCATTCAGATAAGTGTTGTTTAATCTCATGGTTTACACAGACAGGCCGTCCGGTTGAGCCGGGAGGAGTCAGCAGCCATCCGACAATAATAAAACATTATTATTCGTGTGGAACATATTTCTTTCATTTGCCTTTACGCTGCATTCACATGGACACAGACGGCAGACGGACAAAACCTTCACGGACAGGATGATGGAGTGGAACAAAATATATTAAATAAAATGATTTTGTCTCTGTTATCTTATGCAGTTATTCCAGTAACGCATGTAGCTTTAAAATGCAGCGTTCTTTTAATATTTCAATTGCAAACTTGACATGAACGTTAAATTCCCTCCAAAGCTCGAGGTCACGCCCTCATTTCCAACATGGACAGGCAAGAGCGCGAAGGCTAAACTGCTGCATGAAATCGGAGCCACCGATGTTCTGCAGCAAACAAAGAAAACAGTCAGATTACTTTTCCTCTAATTCTCACAACTTCTGAACTGGAATGGAGGCGATAACAACTGGATTTTTCCTCAAAAAACAAAACACTGAAGCAAAAGTGAAGCCGTAACACAGCCACCACCCAAGCTACACGGTTACAATAATTAGTTACTTCCAGTCTCTTTCCTGGCGCCATGACCAGCTGCAACATGCCCGAGGAGAAGCAGAGCAAGGCGGCTGAGGTCGGCACGCTTCACTGGGCAGAGCGAAACTGTGCAGGCGGGGAAATAAAAAAAAGAAGGCTTTGAGCCTTTATTTTAGTTGAAAGTGCACCGCTGGTTCTCTGTTAAACACAAAACCTTCTATTCAGTGAGAATAAACTGGAAGGGTCTCGGCATCGTGTAGGTGAGGCCTCCAGGTGCCGCAGGGAAAGGTCCATCACGTCCATTTCACTGTGAAACCTGAGATTTCTACTTCTCAGAACAACCCCCCCCCCTTTTGTGGTTTAGGGACCTTAAAGGTGCTTGAATTTTACTCTTAGAAAAGTTGTACAAACCCTGAAACACAGGGTGAATGCAACCCAACCTTTATATTTATATATTCTATTTGATCTGTTATTTTATTATTAACACCGTGTATTTTTTAATCCCTCTGCTTTAATTATTGCTTTTAAATCTACGTCATTACATTTTCTCCCGTTTTGTTTTCTCATGAGCACTGGTCTCAAATTCTTAAATAGTTTCTTGTTGTTTTCACGGTCTTCCTCATCATGTCTTCTGTGAAGCACTTTGACCTGCACTAACCTGTGTGACAGGCGCTGAACTAATGAAGTTTGATTGATTGATTCTATTTGTACACATCACAGCAGACACAAGATTCTTTCAATGTCCCTGCATGGATCTCACTCTCACTGTGCCCACAGAGCTTCTGTGATGGAGATCTGCACCGAGAGCTACAATCAGCAGTTGCCATCAGCACAACACAACGCTGAAGGGGGGAAGGCAACGGAGCCTGGGTGGCGGCGGTAGTGAAGTGTTTCATGGGAGCGTTTGAGGTCAAACGTGGCATGTCAGCAGGGTGTGTGGCAACATGGAGGACAGTCACATAGTCGAGATGGCATGTTTGAGTTCCCACACAACATGAATCTGTTGCCTCCTGTCTGTCTGTCTGCAGCACAAGCAGCTATTCATTAGAGATGCTATCAGAGGGCAGAAGACACTTCTGCTTTTCTCTCAGATGGGAACGTATCGAGGTGAGATCTCGTCTTTGAGCGCGTCGTCTTTGAGTGCAGAGCAAGTTATCAGGCGAACATCGCATCTCTTTTTAAAAGGAGGAGGAGCAACGCTTTATGGGCCTTTACATTTTGCAACGCTATCTGCACTCTTACGCGTCAGAAATACGATAACAGTTATCTTTAAATTGATGCGAAATGTTTTTGAACAGGTGCCGCTGTCCAACATTAAAAAATCACAGCAACATGAGAAGAGAGTTCTGGAGTCAGATGAGGAGACAGACATCATAACTAAGATGCTTTTAAATGAAACGCATGTGAGGATGTCTGCTAGACCTGCATGTTTCATTTGCTTGTCCTACAACTGACGCATGGCAACGTTTTACTCCGTGTCCACCAGGAGGCAGCGTAAAACGTTTAAAAACCCGCAATGCGACTAAATACGTAGAGGGAATCGGGGAAAGGTGATGAATTTCACCCCAGTGACAGATGGAATCGAAGCACTGCAACCTTGGGGGAATTTGGATTTGTCAACGTAAATGGACGGCTCACCCAAAACGCCTCAAAGAGGAAGTTATTTCCCTCCACTCTGCTAGAAATAAAGAAAAACTCCTGACAGCATGTTCGGCTTGATTGACATCCAGGCACACTTTTGTGGCGTTCGCTGAGATTTGGGAGGTGTGGGCATCCGCATTACAATTACCCACAACACCCTCCTCTGCACGTGCTGGCAAAGACACATAATTCAAGCTAAAACCGAACCACACGGGATGCAGAACTCAAATCTGCCGTCCACCCCCACCACTGACAGGCGTTTCTGTTATTTTGTCCGGCCCACCTATATCAACGAGGGTAGGCTAAACAATCCAATTAACACGCCTCTAAAACAGTTTGAACAGAAACTGAGCGTTATAACTGGGCTGCATTAGATTTAGGCAGCTGTACCTAATAAACTGGCCACCGAGTGTTCTACCAAATGGGATATTAGGGGATATACAATGGGATGGAATGGGCTCACACACGTGCATGTAAAAAAAGAAAACCCCATCTCACGTTCAAGTCAAAGTTGGCGGGATCACCTGAGGGAAGCCAGGTGATCCCGCCGTCGTAATTGATGCCAGGTTGTTGCTCGCGGGCGTTGCAACACAACGCAGAGTGGCCGTTGTTTTGCAGTAATTAGCCGGGGACGGGCTTTGTGCAAGGCCACGGTACACTGGCAAAGACTGCAGCCAAAAGGCACTCGGACGAGACCGCGCGGCGTTAACAACGCGAGATTCAGCCGCGATTAACGTCTGCAGAGGTGATGTCAGCGATCAGGCCGACTGACTCTGCTCCGAATGTCAGTGCACGCCAGCAGGATGTTTATGCTCCACTTCACAGCTGTTCGGCGTGTTTTGGTGTTTGGTGTTTTACTTCAGGCGCCAACATGGGAAAGAAACACAACAGGCGTTATAGCTGGCTGACGTGGGGCTTGTTTTAATATATTTAAAACCTCTTCAGCCCGGCTTCTGATTAGATTTTACTTACATTAACTACTTTTACGTATTTGTGTGGTAAAATCTTATTCCATTTTATTATGATTTATTATCTTATTTGTATCCTTTTCCTCCGTCTTATCAAGTTCCAAGTCTATCTGAAAATCTATTTTATTACATTTTCATCTCCTATTGTCTCTCGTTCATTGGTTTCATATTCTTAAAGATGTTTTTGTTTGTTTTCTGCGTATCTGATCATCTGTGAAGCACTTTGATCTGCACTCGCCTGTATGAAAGGAAGCCACACAAATAAAGGTCGATTTGATTCTGCGCAGTTCATCTATCACACGATTTGTTTGGAAAATCTTTATCTGAAAAGCAACTAAAGCTGTCAGATAATGCGGTGAAGTACAAGATTTCTCTCTGAAGCATAAAGTAGCACGAAACGAAAATACTCAAGAAACGTAAAACTACCTATAAATACTTGAGTAAACAACTCAGTTTGGGAGCCATTAAAGCTCCGTGATCAAATGTCTTCTTAAAGGTTCAAATAAGTGAAAGAAGTCTGGTGTATTAGAGTCATTGTAGCTGTGGACTTGTGGTTTGACAGTCAGCCAACGTTGCTCCTGTTGGCGTTCAGCAGCGATGAGGCGATGCACAAACGTACAACACGTCTGAAATGGCAGAGACAAACCGGGGAGCGTGAAGAACAGCCGAGCAGAAAGGTAAAGCATCGTCTTAACATGCTGCCAAAGACACGAGAGCTGTAGTGCGGTTAAAGGTGCGTGTTAGCTTTCTCGACTCCATGTAGGCGCCATTGTAAAAGAGACGTCTGTAAAACTGTTTGACACCTCGAACTGCAAACGAAGCCATTTATGACTCTTATGAATTGCTGATTGTGTGCACTCGCATACACACTTTGTCATTTTAACCAAAATGATAATGAAATTATTTTGCCTTCTGCAGCTTTAAGTACTCATTATGAGCTACTTTGAGAATTTCCATTTTACGCAACTCTACACTTCTACTGCACCAAATCTCAGAGGCAAATATTGTTCTTTTTACTGCGCTACATGTGTCCGGCAGCTTTAGTTACTTCTTTACACACATCCTTCCCGTCGAGTGGGGAGAAAACCCCCAAAACGTATATCTCCAAATGTGGCGATTTTGAAAGGATGATGCGTTTCCTCCAACTGGGTCATTATTGCCGATGAGCACAGAGAGTCCGGGAAGCGACTCCAGGTGGATGTTTGCAGACAGAAAGCTGCCGACTCACCGAGCAACACAAAGCAGATCACAGGAAAGAGGTGAAGGACCTAACCGGCTCCCCAAAGAGACAGTTTTACACAATGAGCCGATGTTTGCTCCGTCAGTCTGCGCCTCGGCACGACTCCGGTGGCTCAGGTATTAACGGGCAGGCTGTTTACTTTGAGCTGTTTGCTGCCGGATCATCTTACGCCCTGTTCTTTACCTGCAGGAAGCTTCTCCTGACCTGCAGGGCCAACAGATAACATGAGCCCGGCTTTCCAGGGTTTGGACACTTTGTTTTTATATTCAGCCACATTGTTGAGGCAAAGTTACACATAAAAAAAAAAGAAAGAAAGAAATTAGATCACATGTGCAACACATAAAAGGAGCGTGGGGTTTTCACATAGTCCACATGTGGGTTTTGGGACATTTCACATATAAAATATATAACTGCAGACGTGAACATGCTTTTGTTTTTGTGTGGGCTTCTTGTAATGTGCTAAAAATAAGTTTATCCTGTTTAAACATTTTGACTTTGAGTTACTAAGACCAGCTGATACACTGTAAACAACAACAGCACTATGATCACAATGATCATGTATTTCAGTTGTATTTAGAAACACCTGGAAAGTTAACACGGCCGTAGAGAGTAGCTGGCGTTAACAGCGGAGTAATAAAATAGATTCATCTCTCGTCAACCCTGTCGCCAGAAACAACGTTCACGTGGACGATTCTGTGAAGCCCTGGATTATTTTCTCTGTGTGTGTGTGTGTGTGTGTGTGTGTGTCGTGGACACATACAGGATCCCGTAAAACTAAAAAATGAAAATGTTTAGGTTAGGTTCCAAGTTTAGGTTGAAAATATATATTTATTTTTCTCTGTCATTCTTCTCTGCTCCAACATGTGGAAATCTGTCCCACTTAATGCTCTCAGTACCGCCGACATGCACCTACTGCATGTCCTCGCCAAGCACACTTATAGAAAAATATATTTACAGCGATTACATATTTTACAATTCCAATTTAAATGTTGTCACTCTCTGGCGCAGAGTTAGGTAATATTGATAACCCCTCTCATGTCTGTACGGTGAATGTAAAGCTACAGCCAGTTAGCCTAGCTCGGCAGCTAGCCTGGCTACCAGCACCTCTCATTAACATGTCATAATCTCAACGTTACGGAACGTCAGCGAGCCAACGGCAGCAAAATGCGTTTCTAACAATTTACTGCAATTGTTTTTGTTAAATGGGCAAAATGTGTCACAACATACCTTTTTGTAACGAACCTTTGTGGAACTACAGAGACGCTCCGGCCTACACGTCATATTCTCCAGAGGTAAGGGAACGTGCTTGCTTGGTGCAGAATCATTTTTATATTTTATTTCAGTGAAAATGAAATAAAATAAGGAGAAAAGGAGAAAAATAAAAACAGACTCTGGGTCCAGTTGGTGGATTTTTCCTGCTCAAACGTAATAAATCTGTGAATAAAGTCCTGACAGGAGCTGATCTGAGGAGGTCCCTCCTTCGGGTCTTCGGTTCTGGTCTGGAGCAGTGAGAGTCGCTTCGTCTCACCTCTCCTCAGAAACAGAAGTCTTTCAGCGCCGCGTCGTCTCTTCCTGCGCATCCTCTGCGGCGTCACGAGCCTGAAGACAATCTGTGAGCGGCCTGGTGATGTTTGTACAGCGGACTCTGAGGTTTCCTGTCGTCTGCAGGGAACACAAACAGAAATATGATCATTTATCACCATCGGGATTCACCGGGATTCAACATGTGAAGTATTTCCTCTCAATTAAACGCGCCGCACAACTTGTGTCCAGCCTGACTTCTGGCCTTCAGAGTCTGAGGCAAAATGGAAGCATCTGTCGAAATGTTAGTGCCGTTGAATTTCAAGCACTGAATTTATTTGGGTGGGTTTTTTTTCGTTGCAATTATGTATCTGAATATTTGCCTCTGAATTCAGAATTTCAACAACTCATTTGGACTTTTATTTTTACATGTTCAAAAATGCAAAATCAAAAATTAAAGTTTTAAAAGTTAAATGAGTATAACACAGTGACTGAAACTGCATTCATTTAGTTTTAGAACTAAAGACAGAGTTTACAGAGCAGATATGGATCATTAAATCTGTATTTTATATTTGAGCAATGTACAAACCGAAGGCAACACCTACATTTTTTTTTTTTATTAATACCAGGAGCTGTTTCTTCTGTGTAATTTGGGAAAAGTTGCATCTCAACACAACCGGCCCTGCTTCTTAAAAGCACAAACGTTAGCGGCAGAAAATAAAAGTGGCTCACGTGCGTTTTTATAGCTTCAAACACAGGATGGAAGTTCTGCGGCTTTGATTTGTAATTTTCAGTTCAGGCCACAAAGTCAAGTCACCCCCCCCCCCCCCCAGCGCCCATCCTCCAAAAATACAACTGTGAACATCAACAGCAGGGACGAAGGAACGGCCAGTTTGTGTCCACGATCCCTGCGTGTGTCAACAGATGGCGCCGAATTTCACCTAAATAAAGTGTATCAACATGGAAACAGATGGAAAAATCAGTTTTGAAATCAGTCTCACCATCTCTTTGTGGAAGCTTGAAAGACGTCGCAGCCTCCAGAGGTGCTGCAGGGCCGAGCTGAGCCGGACTCTGGGTCAGACTGGGAGCGAGGCAGGAGGACTGGGGCTGCCAGTGGTGTCCGCTGCTCATGGAGCCGGCTGCCGGACCTCCGTACACGCCGTACTGGTTCGGTGGAGAATACGCGCAAGCTGAGACGTAGCCGGGCAGACTGGACGAAGACTGAGGACAAGAGGAAGACCAAGAAGAGATAAACCTTTATTAGAACCACGAGTGAATGAGGAAGAAATGTTTCTGAAAAACCCAGGATACGTTCAGCAACAAGGTTTCTGAAAATTAGCTGCTAGTTTATTTAAAAAGCCTGAGACTTCATCCTCTGGGGATCATGAACATCAGCATCTTTGATACAAGTCTGGACCTCAGGATGTGTGGATACATTGAGATACGTAGGTGTGTGTGTTGGGATACAGACACCATTTTTAACTCCCGCCTCACATGGCAAGACGTATATATTTAAAAACACACACAAATATCTCATCTTCTTAGCACCATGACAAGACTTGAACCTTATTCCAACATTAACCCGGCAGAATGTCCTCACTTTCCCAAAAATGTCCTTGAATCCAAAGAACGTCCTCACTCTTCACAGATATCCTCAGTTTTCACTCTCCAAACTTTCCAAAAATACCGTAGCTTTCCAAAAGCGCGTGAAAACGTCTTCACCTACCAAAAATGTTCTCACTCTCTAAAGAAGTGTTAAAATTACAACTAAAAACAGCCCCAAAAAAATCCACATTGCCAAAATATTTACCGACTCTCCAAAAATTGCTCTCATTGCCAAAAAAACAAATGTCCCCACTTTCTACAAAAAAAACAGCACAAACACACAAATACTTGGCTCTGATTGGTCAACAGCTACAAACCACCAGGTGAGAGCTCACTGTGCATTAAACCGCAGGTAACCATGGCAGCCACAGGTTAAACTGTGACTTCAGCCGTTTGTAGTTTACTCCTGAAGCAGCTGGAAAACAGGAAGTAAGCCATGATGACAGCCAATCAGAGCTCTGGGCACGTTACACACCAGGAAAAAAAAAACACCCCGTTTGAATTTCCTTTTTGTTTTCTCTTTCAATAACCGACTTCTACGTTCTAAAACTCATTTATCAATTTAATAATAAATCGGTTCATAGCTATATATTTATTTATAAATCCCCCTTTAATTCGGCCTCTTCACGGACGAACCGATTCATTTAAAGCCCCTGTTGTTATTGTCAAATTAAATACAACATTTATCGGTTTGTGGAAACACAAACGAGTGAAGAAATCCTCCGATTGTAGTCGGTTCACTTTCTCTACCTGCTGGGGCTCGTTGCTGCTTTTCTCTGCTCCGCTGACTGCAGAGGGACACGGCCTCATGCTGGTCCTGCTGGTCCAGTCCTCCATCTTGGCTGCGTGTCCATCAGGTCCAGACAGCGCTGAAAGGCAGAAACGTCGACACTGAACAAGCACGAATTTAACAGTGAATAATATCTGCAGCTGTTGTTGAACACAGCGTGAACACAAGTGAAGCCACACTCCGTCTTCAAACAGCGGTTTTCTTTAAAAAGGGGACTAATGGATAAACGGAATGTTTGGTTTTCCGTGAAAGAGGAACTCTCACTTACATTTTCCTACACAAACCAAAGGCTCGGGATCTTTTCTCTGCACCTCGGACCACAAATCAACTATAAACAGATGTTCTTCAACTTTAAACTTTCAGCGGTTGTTGATGCGACGTTCATCCCGGACGCCGACGACGTCAGTCAGTCGAACTTTATTTGTACAGCAGCTTGACAGACAGCCAAAAAAGGTTTTGACTAAATAAGAACACAAGAAATAACAACAGAAAATGCACATGTAATAATAAAGCCTGACGTGCTCGAGTGCATGAACACATTGGGACAAAACGGGCTGCCGTGAGAACAGGAAGTGCCTTAAAAACAAGCGAAATACGTGCTCAGGGTGCTTTTTACACCGAGGTGAAGATCGGAGATGCAGCACTTAAAACACGTTCCTCTAAAGGTTTTAAATAAAGTTTTGTTGGGCTGACTGATGATGACGTATTCGCCAATGGCTACAACCCATTTGTGCTTTTCCCTTTTTGGACGACAGCAAGTTCCCAAACCAAACGCTGTGCAAAGTCAAGTGCTGTACTTCAGTACATATTTGAGGTACTTGTACTTTACTTGAGTCTTTTCTTTTCATGCCACTTTCTACTTGTACTCACATCTCAGAGGGAAAGATTGTACTTTACAAATTAAGATTGTTTTTGTTATAAATTAAAGTGCAGCAGGGCTGGAATGGCTTGTCGATCAATACGAAATGGTTTATCGTTTTCTTCCTGTAACATTTCCGTGTTTTAACGTCTAAGAACATAAATGACGTAGCTTTGGATAATGTCTTCACATGTGCAGAGGGCAGATTCAGGTTTTCAGGGTTCAAATTAATCAATAACGACGAGTTCTGGATTCCAGGTAACAACCTAAAACCTAAAAAAGAGGGATGAGGGAGACCTGGTCAGGGTGAAAGCAGCAGCAGCCGACGTCGTTATTATCTGTCAGATTTTATGTCAAACTGGGTCTAAAAAATAACAAAAAAAAAAAAATCTCATCATCATTAGATTATGAGATCATGTGTGAGGCCGATTCATTTAAAAACATTCAGATGCCAAGAAATGCACAAAAACGTCACTTTAGAAAACAACGAATTGGAAATAAAAATGTAATGTGATCAATGTAATCAATCAAATGTGATTATAAATAATATTTTTAGTATTTCATGCGATTCTTTCCGAGTTTGCCTTCTAAAAAACGACGTCAGCATCAAAATTTGTGCACAATTAGTTTTTGAAATGACTTGTAATTCCGTGTCATTTGTCTTCAGATGACAGTCGGGTCTTTACAGTCTGCACTTACAAACAAAGCTGTGTATATTTTGGATGTTTTGTCGGCTAATCAACATACAACATAAAAAAACATATAGATATCCAATTTAATAAATATAATAAGTTGAACAATGACTGAATTAATATGATATTTCAAAAAACAATTGATATTTAAAAATGTATCTCATTAATCTCATCAGTATTATTTACTTTATGATGTAAATCACTCAACATATAATGTTTAATAAAGATTTTATTTTGCTTTTAAATGACTTCCTACAAACATTCGGGCTCCAAAACAAACTGGCTGAGTTTTGGGGAAACGCAAGGTGTCGATTTCAGTTTGGTTCGTTTATTATTTTGGGGTTTGAATATTTCATTGTGATCAATAATCGAACAGCTGAGATCTCAACACCAACCTGGCGGGTCCATGAAGGCCCGGATGCCCAGGATGTTGTGCCAGCTCCGCGGCAGGCCGACGTGTCCTGCGGGGCCGGTCCTGGTCCCGGCGGGGGTCCCCGCGGGCCCGCTGTAGGACGGGTACGGGTACACGTGTCCGTACTGGAGCGGAGCCGGGGCCGCTTTGCTGGCTTCATACGGACTCTGCGGTGACAGAGTCCCGATTTTATGCCTGAGGATCCGGCTGATGGAGCTCACGGACGGCACGTTGTACTTGTCGCACACCGCGTCCGAGAGCAGCCGGTCCCGGATCTCCCAGGCGAAGATGCCCGGGTCGTCCTGCTTGTAGTCCCGGATGCTCTTGACCACGGCGGGGGTGGTGACCCGGGGCTTGCTGCCGCCGATGGCCCCGGGCAGGATGGAGCCGGTGTCGTTGTAGCGGGTCAGGATCTTGGACACGCAGCCGTGCGAGACCCGCAGCTGGCGGCTGATGTCGCAGGGCCGCATCCCGAGCTGCGCCAGCTCCACGATCCGCAGCCGCAGCGCGTTCGGCAGCGGCCGGCCGTTCACGAACACCCCGCCGAGCTGGTTCACTTCTCCGTAGCTCTGCTCTGCACAAAACCCGGGGACCAGAACCGGTTAGTCTTCGACCGTCTCTCTACATTGTGTCCTGCGACAGAGACGGTGTTCGACTTCCTAAGTCATTTAAGACGTTCATTTCATTTAGAGGCACAAAATAAGAATTAGCTGCTGGATACAGAGTTTAATACAAATATCTTCAGCAGTCAACGATTTCTAAATAACCCTCTTTGTTGCACCATGAGGTGAAATTAATGATTAAATTATTTGTTTTAATTATAATAATTGACTGGGATAATTTCTTGTTCATGATTTGATCAGCAACAAGGCAGATAAATTGGTCGTTAATTTCAATTTCATGTGGGATTTGACTGGTTCGAGGAAAATTACAGGAAGAAAAAGAGAATTTTTGTGTTTCTCATCTGGTTATAGTTGAAAACAAAACCTTTAGCAGCCTCAGGGAACATGAACCAATCATATCAAAGTTCCTTCAAGGGCCCTTCAATCAGTTTAGGAGTGACTGCAGATATTATCTCTCGTGTCTAAAATGAAAAAATACTTTTGAGGTTTGAGATTGTCATGATAAATTTAAGTTCCTGGACAAACAACAAGTGCATTCTGTGCTCAGATGTCTCGAATTCTGTTTCATTTAGTGTCATTTAAAGTGTTAACCCTCTCGTTTCCAGACCTGCAGAAAGCAGCATGTCGTCTGTACATGTATATATTATATATTTCTGCAAAAAAAAAAAACCACATCAACAGAGACAAACACAAGTTCATGCACTACTTATAATTTGTTTCAACTTATTTCCTGCGTTTCTCTGACGTTTTAATATAAGTAGAATAAATTAATAAAAATAAAGTCATTAAGTATTGAACTAAAGTAATAAGTTCACAAACAGAAATGCATCGTTTTAAATTACATTAGCTACATTTCACTAAATCTCTGTAGTCTCTTCTTCATGAATCCGATATTCTGAAAGTGCTTTCAGACATTTATTAATATAAAAAGAAATAAAATTAAAGAAGCTGGTTTAAAGGAGGAAAAAAAGGCGAGTTTCTTTTCCTTTCGTTTCTTAATTGCTGCTGTTTTAATGACTAATGCAACAACAAAACACTTCTTTCTGTACGTTTCTAATAAACCTGATTCTGATTAACATCCCAAACAGCAAAGCAACGTTCACACAAGGAAACATTCAAAATGGAGAATAAATGTCCTTCTAGCACACAGACACGAATTCTTTCTCCGTCACCTCCAGCTGTTTTGTGTAAAGGTTCCGTTTGTGTCATCTCACCCATCAGCTGCCGTCCACAGCGTCTCACCGCGCCACCATCCAACGCCCGACTGCAGCCTGCAGGGATCTGAACCACCACCTCCTCCTCCACCACCACGTCGTCGTTTCCGTTTGCAGAGCAGGAGGATCATTTGGCGTCGGCATCCAGAAAAACCGAGGACTCCTGAAGGTCTCATTGGTGCGTTCAAAGCCGCATCCTGATGCCTCTGAAGTCCACATGTTTACACTGAACACGTCACAGCAGGCCGATGGTCCCGCTCGACTCGCGATGCTACATTTCTCCCCCTAAATCTGGAGAAGACAATTAGCCCAAAGTCTAAAGCAGTGATTCCCCACAAGGGGGCGGGGCTGCAGAGTCAGCTGTAGCACCTGAAGGCACACAAGCAGCAAAGGTGATACAGATATAAACAGGATACATGATCCAGACAGTTAGCTGAAAGCTACGGATAAACAGCTGTAATAGTTAGCTAATATAAACGGCTGTAATAGCTAGCTAATATAAACAGTTGAAATCAATAGCTACAGGTAATGATAAACGGCTGTAATAGCTAGCTAATATAAACAGCTAAAATAGATACCAACAGGTAATGGATAAACGGCTAAAATTGGTAGCTACAGGTAACAGATAAACGGCTGTAATAGCTAGCTACAGGTAATGGATAAACGGCTGTAATAGCTAGCTACAGGTAACAGATAAACGGCTGTAATAGCTAGCTAATATAAACAGCTAAAATAGATAGCTACAGGTAATGGATAAACAGCTAAAATAGCTAGCTACAGGTAATGGATAAACGGCTGTAATAGCTAGCTACATGTAATGGATAAACAGTTGCAACAGTTACCTAAAGTAATGGAACAGTTGTTTGCTAATACATAGCTAAAATAAACAGCTGAAATAGTGAGCTAAAAGTATAAATTATGATAACGTAGGCTACTCACCAAGTTAATAGCCGTGACCTGGGAACAGCTGATTTCCAAGGCAGAAACACAGTCAGACAGACAGGTTGGAAACACAGCAACAGTTTATCCACATTATCTAAACTGTTATCTGTAAACTGTGATGGATCGATATGACAGACAGTTTTGGTAATAATGTTCATAAACCCAACACTGTGTTTGACACTAATGTCTCACATGGACGCACACACTCAAAGTATAAAAGGTGACGCTACTTGTACAGCCGAAAAAGTGTATTCTTGTTAACACAGAGTCTTTATGTGACCTCACAGTTCAAATAAATTAGTGCACAGACTTTTATTCATGGTGCACACTCTCAATTTTAAATTCAGTTTCATTTATATAGCACCATATCATAAAGTTATCTCAGAGCACTCCTTCATATAGAGCAGGTCTAGACCGAATCTTTTATACACATTGATAACTATATATTTTTCACAAACCTCAGGCTCTAAAATTCAATCCCACTGATTTATTTGATTTGAGCTCATAAACATATAATACATGGTAGATGTTTTGTTCTGTTGACGCTTTACGCGTTTAGACTTAAAGAAACTATATTTCATTCGGCTGGATAAACGCCACTGTTCACCACAGGGTGTCACAGATACAGGAAGTTATACTGTATTTACCTTTAACATGCTACACCAAAGGTCAAACGTTAGTTTTGGAAGAGCTACAGTTTTAATTTGATCAGACTTAAAGGAAAAGTTTAGGTCAAAGCTGCAGCATGTTTGTGTGCGACGCTCCTCCTGTTTTCTGTAACATTAATGGATGTGTATGAAAACAGAGTTCAATATGAGGCACAATGACACTGTAAATATTCCCACGCTGACTTCTTATTTGAAGGCATCTTGGTTTATTTTTAATGCAATGGCGCCTCCTTTTGGACCATTTCCTCCATTACAGTTTTCCCCTCTGATCAGTGAAACCTCATCTGCCATTTCACACAATGTGGTGGAATATACTGTATTTTTACTTAATAAAAAAAGGTAAAAATTAATTATACAGGTCTGTTAAGATATTTTCCTGGAGAGAACAATGTTCTCTGATATTAATTATAGGTGTTCAGTTAGTTCACTTACAGCAAATTCATTCCAATTAGGCTAATTTCTAAGCTATAGAATAACCTAGACAATCGTTTGGACAGAGCCAGTCAGCTGGACACGCAAAAATCGAAGACAATTATGTTTCCAATAATACATTAATAACAGGATAGATATTTTACTGGGAATAAATGGAGCAGTACTTTTAGAAAGGAATATTCCTCAAGAAACAAAAATCACACGTAGGTCTTTTTTGTGTAGGATCTTATTAGATAATTAAAAGAACCATAAAAGAAAGTTCAAAAGAAAAGAAAGAAAAGATGATTTTTATAGGAGTTATAGAGTGTGGTATACTTCCTACAAACCTTTTCAGAATAAATGAAAAATCAATACATCATAACCACTCAAATTAGACAAATAACACATTGATTTTGATCATATTTTGTTTTCTCTGCATATTTCTCTCATAATTTGTCTTATAGGTTTCCTTTAAAGCTTCTTCAGGCTAATGGAGCTGTTATAAACTGATCTGTATTCACTTTCACCTCTGAACTGTGTTTCTGTCTTGTGGCTTAAAGTCGGAGCTGCACTTCCGCAGTCTGACAGCAGGGGGCAGTGTGAGCCCAGGGTTGACAGCTGGACACGTTAACGTCTATTTAAAGCTGCACGCAGTCTGGGAGGGAGTTTTGGGGTGTTTTGCCTCTAAAATGTCGGAGGGAACAAAAAGGGCTAAAATGTGCGTGTAACAGACACTTCCGGAAAACGAACACTGGAAAAGAGGCTTTTAAAGGGTTTAAGTCGTTTTGGAGGCTTCATTGTGTCACAACTGAAATCCTTTGCTTGTTTTATATTTGATGTATTTTTACTAATTGGATTTATTTCTTATTTTCTTCTTTTTTGTGTGTTTATTTTCAGATTTTCTTTTGATAAGATTGTCTTGTATTATTTTCACGTTATTTGCATTTGTTTTTCAGTTCATGAGATGCTACAACTGAACCGGGATTATTTTCATGTTTTGTCTTTTTTTCTACTTTTGTTTCGATGGGATCTTTTTGTTTATTACTTCCATGTATATTATTTTCATTTGTACCCAACTTAATTTTGTCTTTATATTTTTATTTTATTTTCAATTTATTCAACAGTTTTATTTAAGTCCACCTTATATTTATTTTAATGTAGCCTATTACATTTAGATTTTATAAAATGTGAAACTCAGTTTGATTTTGTGTTTTATTATATGAATTTAGGATAATTCAACACAGATAGTTGTTGACTGCTGGAAATGGGAACTGCTTTCGGTGTGTGTGTGTGTGTGGTCATGAATATAGAAGACAGTCTATTGAAGGCAGCAGTCTGAATACCATGACAACTCCCAGCAGCCTCACATGTATTCCCAGCAGTGTGTGTGTGCGTGCGTGTTTGTGTGTGTCAGGCCATTATAAAGTGTTCAGCGGGAATAAAAAGAATAAATGTGGAGGCTGTGCAGTCTTTGTGTCCGTCGTGTGTTTGTTTGCAGAGTTTGACCACCCAGCAGGATCCAACACACACACACACTAAAGTGAAAACCACAACTTAACCAAACAAGGAAACCCTGCTGTAAAAAAGAAAATCCCCAAAACAAGAGAGATCCTACAGAAATGGTTAGGAAATAAAGGTCTTTTGATATATCGCCTACACACTCATATTTATGATTAAAGCTTTATTTTGTTCTTAAAATATGAGACAGCGCTGTCTGTCTGTTCAGGGCCAGTCCCACAAAGCAACACCGAAGGAAGCTGAACAGGGACACGAGTTGACTTTCACATTTTCGGCGTGATTTAAGAAAATAAGGGCTCGATAACAGATTAAGTATCAAAAGTTAGTTTTTTTTTGCCGTGTATCCAGCTGACTGATTCAGGCACAGCGAGCTACATGCTAACACATGTTGGGATGCTAACACTTGCTCATTAGCACTAAACACAAAGTGCAGCTGAGGCTGAATGTCAATCCTTCCAGCTGCTGTTGAGACAGTACTGCTTGATATTAAGGTTGCAAACACCAACAATTACTTTCATTACTGATTCATCCATTTCTATTAACTGTTTAGTCAATATTTATTTAGCCAGGCTAGCAGTTTCCCTCCGCTTCCAGTCTTTGTGCTAAGCTAGGATAAACAACTCCTCGTTAGTGGTCACACAAACACGCTACATGTTTATGTAGCCTAACTACTCAATGGCCTTGTTAAATAGGTTTTGGTCCAAGCTGATACACTTATATTAATCACCCTGGGGGATAGATATATATATAAAAAAAAGGTATTTCCCAAAATGTCAGAGTGTTGAGGCAGAAGATCATTTTGTTTGCACTCACGTGGGTTAAAGTGCTGAACAAAGTGAAGAGACATGAGGGAAACAATGAGATATTAGGAGAATTAGAAGATCAAACGGCCTGTTACAGGGATTAAGTGCTGAGTAATGGAGCCTGCTGTTAGTTAGTTCCGTCTTGTGGGCCAATAAAGACGTGAGCTGATCCGAACCGTGCGTGTGTCCATCAGCTGGTGTGTAAACTCTGACTCTTCATCTGCTGTTTGAGTTAATCCTCAAACAGAGAAGCTCCTCCTCTGACTGATAATCATCCGAACTGCCGCCATTTCTCCCAACAGACGGATTCAGCGCACAAAGTTTTACTTCATGACTTTGTTTTTAATTTCTTCCTTTTTTAACAAAAAGGGACTAAATAAGTTCAACATGATTTTGGGGTCTTATAGGCAGACTCGACGTTCACATGCTGGGTGTTTCTCTACTCCGTTTGCTTAAATTTGACAACATAATAAATATTTAGAGCCTTCGGGATCCTCGTGATCTTATTTAAAGTTTCATTTTCGTGTGTTTTTCATCTTTTCCCGTTTTGCAGGACGGAGCTGTAACATGAACGTCGTTATTGGGCCTTTAGTGTTTCATGCTGCATGAATGAATCTCATGTGACAACATCGGAGTTGATATATATGTTGAAGCTTTAGTTTGGTCGGTTGTCCCACGTGTCAACAGGAAGATCAGAGACTCTAATCAATGTAAATGAGTCGCTTCTGTCCCTCTAATCCTCCCTGAAGCTCCATCTCTCCTGCTTCTCTCCTCCCGGGGTTTTTCTTTTTGTTTTTTGTGCGTCCTTCCACACCCTCCACCACTTGACCCTTGGGACCCGCCTCCGCGCTTTTTAACGGCCGGCGTCGGAGCGCGTGAGCCGCGGCGGACGGAGGACACGCGCTGTTTCCTGCTGCCGGAGCCTGTCCGGTCCGCTCGTGCTGCTCCGTTTAACGGCTTCCATGGACCCGAACCCTCCGGGGTCTGCTCCTCTGTAACGGGCCGCAGCGGCCGAATCCCCGCGGACACCAACCGGGAACTGCACCCCCCCCCCCGTCCGTCCGTCCGCGTCATGTCTTTTGGCACCAACACAAAGACGGGCTTCACCGTGCGGGACATCCTGGACCTGCCGACCACGACCGGGACATGCGGCTCCGGGACCGAGGAGGCCGAGGAGGACGACGCCGAGGAGGCTGCACGCGCGGGACACGCGCAGCAGCTGGGATTTAACGGCCGGTGGAGCCGCGCGTCCGGTGACCGGCGCTGCTCACGTGAGGAGACTCTTGTTAATGCAGAGACACAAGTTAGATTCCGGTTTATTCACCGACACTCCGCGTCGCTACCGACTCGGACCGACACCGGACACACTCGCATTTACAGCAGCTGCAGATTTAGGAAACGTTCCGTTGACACAAACGGCGCGAGAGCGGAGCGGAGACGGTCAGGATCCGGATCCACGACCGCCTCGTTACTAAGGGTTCACCGTTAGACTGTGAAGTTCTGATGTTTCTGGTGTTTAGTGTTGATCCGCCCAAACATTCAGGCGCGTGTTGAACACGGGACCTGCTCCCGGACGGTCCTGGTCCGGTACGCAGCGACACGTGAGCCGTTATTATCTGCAGCCGTTCGTTGTGATGGAGGCTGAGAGTACTGAGAGTAATCAGAGTACTTCTCCTGTCTCCCTGCGGTACACGGTCTTCGTCTCCGAGTACTGAGTGTAATCAGAGTACTTCTCCTGTCTCCCTGCAGTACACGGTCTTCCCCTGGAGGCCCGTGCCGAGTCCAGGTCTCCAGAGCTCCCCACGGACGAGTCCCAGAGGAGCCGCGGCAGGAAGCGGCGGGTTCTGTTCTCCAAGGCCCAGACCTTCGAGCTGGAGCGCCGCTTCCGGCAGCAGAAGTACCTGTCCGCCCCGGAGAGGGAGCACCTGGCCGGGCTGATCCGCCTCACCCCGAACCAGGTCAAGATCTGGTTCCAGAACCACCGCTACAAGATGAAGCGGGCCCGGGTCGAGCACAGCCTGGAGGCGCTGCGGCTGCTTCCGGCCCGCCGGGTCTCCATCCCGGTCCTGGTGCGCGACGCGAAGCCCTGCGGCCGAATCACAGCGCCGGACCTGGAGACGACGCTCAGGTCCGGTCTGGGTCTGCCCCTGTGTGCCTACACCCAGCTGCTGCACCCCGGGGCGCACCTGTACCACTGGAGCTGGTGAAGCCCGAACCGAGACCCCGACGGACCGGCGACCACGTTCCGGGCTCGTTGTTCCTCTTTGCAGAAAGATCTGCCTTAAAAGGAGAAAACGAGCGAGAAAAGTGAGAGAATCTGTCTTCTGACACGATAACATTTAAACCTTAAAGTCCAAAACACTGGGGGGGTTTAAAAACCTGCTCCTGGATCAGTTTTCATCAAGTTTAAACCACAACAGATTTTAGGACATTCACTCATTCCCCAGAAAACTGACCCCCGTTTTCTGTCTCGTGCAGTTTGTTGAAGTCATTGATTTTTACTTTTATCCTCATCACAGATTTACCCCCCAATTCAGAAGAACGTGTCAAACTAAACTATTTATTCTCGTTAAATATGAAGAAAAGCCTGAAGTGGATCCGATCATTAAACCGACGGGACCTTTTCTGTTTTTCTGTTGTGGTTTGTTTTCGTTGTGTTTTATAAATCTATTTATAATGTTGAGGTGTTTTGTAATAAACTGGATATTTATGATGGTGAATAAAAGCTGACTGGTTTGATTCCATTGATCAGGTTTTGAACATTAATGATAGTGTGATTCCTTAAATGTCAACGATATGTATATGATCATTTCTTCCACGCAGCTTTCATCTGGTCATCTAGAAGAATAAGACATCCACATTTATTATCCGGTAACAGACCTGGATGCTGCAGCCATGATGTACAATCACTGCAAACTTTAAAGTAACAATTCTTAATAAATTAATTGATGTTTTGGATCAGTTTGGTTCCCAACCTGAGATTAAATTTCCTGACATGTTCCTATGATATTTCTACATTTTATTCCTGCAGAAAAACGTGTGATTCCATTGTCTAAAAGTGTCTATATTGATTATAATCTATCCGTTTGTGGACAGCTAACTCATTTATTTAATAAAAAAATAGAAGTACAAAGTAATATTTCATAGGAGTAACATTGTGATACTAAATTATAGCCACACATTCCTAAAATGTTTCAACAAGATTCCTAAAACTCCTAAAACTCCCAAGATAAATCTGAGGGGTCATAAGAATAATTATAATTAAAAAAGAGACATCTCTATTTTTCTCTTTAGGTTTTTGCATTTTGTGTATAAAATATTTCCTAATTTCATCATCCTTAAAAGGGTTAAAATAGCCTCATTTTAAGGGGCCACAAGCCAAAAAGGTTTGGGGGGGGGCACTTAGGCATTGTGTCTTTGGTTTGTTAATAATAAAAATAAATTTAAAAAAGGAGCTAATTTAGTCATTTTAAATGTACTGTAAAATCAGGGCTGGGCGACGTGGACGACAACAAGAGTGGCGATTTCATTCGTTCATGAATCTGAGAACTTGCACTGAAACAGAGTTTCACCTGATGTTAGAGTCCCCCCTCCTTCACGCTGCCTGGTCTTGAGGCCTGGCGTCATTACTCTCCTTCAGACAGGCATTTACTGCAGCCAGCTTCTGATCTGATGATGCAGAATCCTAAATCCATCTGTGCTGAATCAAATTACCAGACGCAGTAAACGCGGGGTCCATCCAGTTTCCCAGGAGTGATGAAAACAACGCACAGAGAAGAGTGTTAGATATGAAGATACAGCCATTTGTTAGCTTAGCTTAGCATAAAGACTGGAAACGAGGTGAAACGGCTAGCCTGGCTCTGTCCAAAGGTGAACAGCCTACCAGTGCCTCTAAATCTAACCTCTAGCTAAACTGCTAATGTTTCGTTTGTTTTGCACAAACGAGATATAAAAAGTGTTGGTTGAACCCTTTTTCAACCAAAAAGAAACAGGAACAGGAAGTGAAAGAGTCCCCTCTGAACACTCCTGCTTGTGTCCACATCTGAAGAGTGTGAGTAAACAGGAAACATCCGACCTTCGTCCTCACATCCAATCACAGTACGTCCGTGTTTCATTAACGAAGGTAACTAGACTGAATGTAGTTCCTGCTTCCTGCAGATGTTCCTCAGCTCCTCAAAAAGGTTCTTGGTCTCCTGGGAAGGAGCCTTGGAGGTGCTGATGCGTGGTTTTTGTTACCCTTGGACAGAACCAGGCTAGCTGTTTCCACCCGTTTCCACTCTCTGTGCTAAGCTACGCGGCTGCAGCTGTAAACTCATTGTACAGACAATCATTCAAAATGTTCAACAATTCCTTTTAAAGTTGCTTATGACTTAATTGTTTCACCTTAATCTCCATGAAGAGTTTTGTGGGATTCTGTTTCCACCTTAAAATCCTACAGGATTCATAAATCTGTGCAGAGACTTTCAGATGGTTTGGCATCATTAGGCACTTTAGAAAGGAGACAAAGTGTAACGTTTGATCAGCGTTTGTTCGCATTTGTTTTTTGTGAATAAATGTTTTAGTTTAAAACATTTATTATAACATAAAAAGTAACATAAAAGTGGAAAATGTCCCTAATAATAAAGACTTTAATCAACAGTTGCAGCATCGGATGCGAGTTATCCTGTCTTTGTCCCTCAGCTGGTTCGTGGCTTCGTTATCTTCAGACTTAATAATTCAGTTTTAAACGTCTGACAGGATTAAAACGCCTTTTCTGCAGCAGATGACTTCATTCACCGCAAGACGACAAGCGACTTACTGTGTTGTGACAAAGGAAAGACAGACCCCCCCCTCAGATGTGTGTGTGCTGGGGGGGGGGGGGGGTCTCTATTCAGAGGTCAGCTCATCTTTGAGGGATGATGTCACAGGAGGAGGAGTGTCAAAGCTTTCAGACGGGTATAACGTGTCAGCTGCTGCTATGAAAGAGGAGAAGCAGATACAGGCTTTGGAGTTTAAAGGACTAGTCTGGTGTTTTGTGCTTTTTTCACACTCAGCACACTCAAGTTACTTTACTGCAGAGTGAGTTTCTCCGTTTCTCTCATAGAGAAACAAAAATCTGCTAACGAGTGCTGTGCGAGTATCACGGCCTGATGTCTCTTCTTCCTCTGAGACACAAAGATCTGTTAAAAACACACCGTTCACCCTCCATCACCATGAACACACACAGTCCTGCTGCACCAAAGACTCACTAATGCACCAAACGTGGATTCATCCACCGCTATAGATGTAGTTTTTCCTCCCGTTTGTTTGATAAAAACTACAGTGAGAAGATTTTTTAATAAATTACTATATAACTGTATATTTGTGAGGAGTTTTTTCTAAGATTTACATCTTCAGGAGGAACCAATGATGACCAAGCATTTAAATATGTGCAGCAGGAGGATGGACGTTCTTGTGATGAACCTCATTAATTACAAACATACAGTATGTTTTATTTGCAAGGGAGGGCAAACAGAATGAAAGTACACTTAAAAATAGTACACAGATATTCCAGTTGTTAGTCCCAATGCAAAACAGCTGTATGCCACTCACTCTAGATAACACTTAAAAATAAGTAGATAAAGAGGAAACACTCAATAAACAAGGAAACATCAGCCAATGCAAAAAGTTATTTTGTAGGATTTAATCAGCAGTGATTATAGCGTATATCAGATTATCATATGATTTACAGTAAATTGGCTGAATCCTACAAACACAGTGTTTGTAGGATTTAAAGATGATTCTATTTGAAACAATATATTATTGTTTTATTTATGTTATGTTATTGTAAATTGGCATATTGTGTACTTTCATATCACATTAAGCTAATTTCTTTCTCTCATATTATAATTTCTTTATTCAAAGAAAGAAACTTTTTTTGATTTCATGTCATTTTTGGTCTCACCTCATACTCATACAAAATATTTTTTCTCTTATTTCTGCCAAGTGTACTGTCTCTAATGTTTATTTTGCTGTCCCTTCAGGCCTTCCTCTGTTTAATTATCTATTTGAGGTTGGTGCAGTTTATTTATATATATAGTACATTTTCTGTGAAATCATTTTTGTGATTTTTCACATTTAATTGCCAATTTTCTATTTAAGCTTCTTAACTTGCAGTACTATTTTCTACTTAACTGTTTATGCACCAAAATACCAAAGTGTGTGAAAACCCGATTCTGGACTTGCTGTTCTTCATGCAGCCAGCAGATGGCAGCAGAAGCTTGACCATAACATGCTTATGACACACACACTGATTTATCCCCAAACCTTTAACTGAATCTAACCCTTATCCTAATCTTAACCGGAAAAACACGTCACCCAAAAGCCAGGACAGGTCTAAAACTCAAATTGGTCCTCACAAAGATAGAAACACAAAATGGGAAAAAAGCCTATTTTGATTTCTTACATTTAATATTTGTTTCAATATTTTCATCCGCAGATTTAAAATGCGTCTGTGAAACTGGAAACTATGAGATTGTCCTCGCAAGAACACACAAATCATTATATTTTATTTTTCGGACTTCCTGTTTGTGGCTCTCAGCTCCGAGCCGATTGGTTCCTGCTGAAGATGTAAATATTTGATGTAAATATAGTTTCATGTAGTTTCCTCAAACAGCTGCTGTAGTTTTTAATCAAACAAAGGAGAAAAGTGTGCATTTGATGGGGACCATTTTCAGCAGCGGATCAATCCACACTTGGTGCTCCAGCGAGTATTTGGGGTAGCAGGACTGTGTGTGTGTGTGTGTGACTGTGTGTGTGTGTGTGTGTGTGTGTGTGTCTGTGTGTCTGTGTGACTGTGTGTGTGTGTGTGTGTGTGTGTGTGTGTGTGTCTGTGTGTCTGTGTCTGTGTGTCTGTGTGTCTGTGTCTGTGTGTCTGTGTGACTGTGTGTGTGTGTGTGTGTGTGTAGAAACAGTCCTACTGGCTTCAGCAGACAGATGTGAAGTTCCACTTGCTGCAGTTCGTTGATGATCTCTGCCTGGAAACCTAAGAACGTCCCTCCATCTAAAAACAAAAAGTCCCACCAGCTCAGAGCAGTTAGAGCCATCACAACAACTATGTATCGCGCCCTACTGGAATGGAGTGGAAATGCCCAGATACAACCTAAACATCTATACTGGGGTTATGTTTCTCAGAAGACATTTTGCCATGTCACAGAAGAAACAAACACACGTGTAAATAATAAAATAAATCATGGCTGGCTGCTAATGTGTCTGATATGATTTCTCAAAAAAAAAAAAATTTGTTAAATTAATCTTCCCCTGCTACCTTATTGAAAAATCCACATGCAAATGTATGAATATGCAAATCTTATTCATTTTTAAGATTTATATTACTGGTCACAAGATGTCTAACTTCCTTTAGAGTCCATGTTCAGTGTTTGTGCTCTGACAAAACTGTCTCCTAGAAATTTACTTTATTTACAACAGTAAATATTGACACCACACGTCGCAATGCTACTAATGTAGTTGAGTAAAAGGAACAATATTTCACACTTGGGATGTTGTAAAATTGAATTATAAAGCAGCATAAAATGGGAATACTCAAGTAAAGTACAAGTACCTCAGATTTCTACCCAAGTATAGTACTTAAATGTACTTATTTAATTCAATTAAATTTTATTTATATAGCGCTATATCATGACAGAGTTATCTCATAGCACTTGTTAATATAGAGCAAGTCCAAGCCAACTCTATATGTACAGACCCAACAATTCCACCATGAGCAGCACCAGGAGACAGTGGCAAGGAAACACTGCCTTTAACAGGCAGAACCAGGCTCTTGGTGGGCGTCATCTGCCTCGACCGGTTGGGTAAAGTGTCAGGGTGTGTTTCAACGCCTGGATTCGATTTCCTCCACGAGGGAGCAGCTGATGACCTGCCCATGTTCCTGAGGTTTTTCACCGGGAGAGGTTTTTTTTTTCATTTTAAATTGCAGTGCCATGTCATTACCTTCTTAATGATATCAATAATTGCTTAGCACTTAAGAAATACTTTAAAACAAAAGCAACTTAACAAACCATCAGCTACAATAAAGAGGAGATTTCCACTGTTTACTAATTAAAGCCTATTATTCAGGCCGACTCAGCAGATTTCAGAGTCCTCTTAAATTACCAAAACCTCCACAGCAAGATTAGAACAATAAATTATCACAAGTTGAGAGGAGTTTCACAAACTTTTGCGTTGCTGAATTCTTAACGATCCAAGTTTTGTAATCGTACTTCCTGCAGGAGGGTTAGACGACCCCGACTGGACATTATTCAAAAAAAGTTGAATTTACTTCTTCATCAGCCGTCTTTCCCTCAGTCCGAATCGTCTGTTTCCGCTTCAGTTAGAAGGCTCTTATGTCTTTACAGAATGCTTTGGAATGAGAAGGAGAGCAGCCATGTTGGATTCAGCTGTGCATCAGACAGGAAGTGTCGGCGCGCCCTTTATTCATGTAAGCAAAATAACAAAAACACAGCATTTGACAGCCATATCTCCCTTTCATCTCGAGGTTGTTGTTGGCTGTGGTGATGCTAATTGTGACAGTACAAGGATAAAGTCACAGTACACATGGCAGGACAAACAGAAATGTATTTTCCCGCACAGTGAGTCTGATCAGGAGGGGCTGTGCGCTGCTCTTTGATGGAGGTGGGGCAGTTAACCAGACGTAACCAGTTGGTCCGAATCCTCAGTCTTTTCTCTTGAAATAACAAAAAGTACAGTTTGAAAACACGCACAGTTAAAGCAAAAATCTCACCATCGTGTCGATTGTTGCCTTCTTTCTGTGCGCTACGCTGTAAGGGGCTCATTACTGCCCCCTGAGGGCAGAAGAGCAAAAACACCCACTGGCACTTGACGGTTGGTGCCCACGTGGAGTCCAATCGCAGCGGCTTGTGGCTGGATGCTTTTCAGCTGTTTTCATGGTAGGAGGGGGAGTGAAAAAGCTTTGGGCCACACTCCTGGTGAGGTTGGGGTCAGAGGTCATGGCAGATGAGGATGGCCGAACGGCTGAGTTTAGGATGAGGCTGAGCGGTTCCCACAGCCGGCAGCGGCAGGATGATGTAACCGTGAGCATCGGAGAGATTAAGGCGCCGCGTTGTGCCTCCGTGAGCTCCTGGCAGTTTCTGAGCTGCTGTACGTGGCTGCTTTGATGCGTTTCATCCCTGCGAGCTCCTCAGACGGCAGCGCGGCCAGTTCTGTTCGGCACATTATGCTCCGACAATGGAACGGAGGAAAGTACTGGTTCGAAGAGATAACAACTGATGAGCTCTTCTTGAATAATTCGAAAGTTGTGTTTGAAAAATCAAATATTTAGTTCTGTGCTCCGAGTGGGGGGGGGGGGGGGGGGGGGGGGGGGGGGGG
>JAVQJF010014415.1:0-32334 GCA_036023855.1 Gadopsis marmoratus | reverse complement strand
CTTGTGTTCTTCTTTAGCATGTGTGGGCGGGTGTCTGTCTGTGTGTGTGTGTCTGTGTGTGTGTGTGTGTGTGGGGGGGGGGGGGTAAGTGACTGTTTGGGTGTGTGTCCAACGCCAGTCCCACATTCTGCATCACCATTCATCTCAATTTAACAGCGCTCAATGTGTGACTCGCTGCTGTGCATGTGTGTGTGCGCGAGTGTGTGGCCATCAGAGCCCGTAGATGTATAAATCATTGGTTGAGAATTACGGCTGATTTATTATTCATGATGCAGGCCTTTTATTGCCAGCGATATTTATCTCTCCACTATCTCCCATGACCTGCAAGAGAAAGAGGGAGGAGGGAAAAGTCAGAGTGTTCATGCGTTTGGAGGGGGTGGGAGGCTTTAGCTGAGCTGTACATAAATAAATTTGTTAAGTGGGCGGGTGTGGCTGAGTATTTGTGTGTGTGTTTTTTTGTGAGTGTTACCTTCGATTCTCCCACCATGAGGCCCAGAAACCACCCGCAGCAGTCCTGCATAAACACATTTAGCTCTTACCTCTCTTCCTCTTTTCTTCCCCTTCACACATGCATCTTCGTCGTTTCTTGCCCCCCCCCCCCTCCCGCTTTCTCTTTCTGTCTCTCGTGCGCTATTGTTTATTGATGTGACATTTCTGATTCCATCTGTCCTTGCTCTCATTGTAAAAGTTGGGTTTTTTGGGAATAGTGCATATGTATTTCCTGTGACTGTATAACCTGCCTCTGTTGTGATCCTTCTATAATATATTGATGTCGATCTGCTTCCCGCCTTTCTCTGAAACACTGACAAGTTGCAATAAAGTTTAATTCCGATGTTGTAGATGATAGGTCGACGTTTTACTATGGTTGGGGAGTCGACTGATTGTTCAGCCCCACTAGCGAGATCGCTGAGCTGCAGATAGTTGCTCATTCTGTCGCTTAATCCATTCAAGTCACTTTGATCCAGTTTCAACCTCCAGGGGCTGATGGCGGGACCCTTTGTCTTTTTATACGTGAGCAGATTTGATCTGACCTGCAATGTCTACCGGACATGGCAGATCAACCCTATTGTGAGACTGGAATACCCTGGGTTATCTTGACAACATAGCAGCAACTCTTTTTGTCGGCAATATCTGTGCGTGGCAACCATGGTATGGTTGAAGTCAGGGAAAAGTCATGTGAATGGTAAATAAACATGTGGGGAAGGTGGGGTTAGGGTTAGGCAACTAAAGCACAAGTTAGGGAGAGGCTATGGTCAGGGTGTAAGTCCCATTCTGACCCATCCATCGACCACGGCCTCCTCCCCACATAGACTTTGTCGCTCTATTCTACCTCATTGGACTTCCACCTTTGTCATAATTACTACGGCCACTAGAGGTCGCCATACATACAAACGTAAGTATGGGTCTTAATAAGCGGCTGCGCAGGTGACCTATACAGACCTATTTCTGGGATGGACTGTCTCTGTAATAAATCTGCAAGCATTATCTGCAGGTCTGTGATGGGACAAGAACGTCTGAGTCTTCTGCATGAAAGTCAGTAGTGCTACATGCACCACCCGCCCCATCCTCCACAACACAGAGCTCACATCAGCTAGAACCTGCTGCCATTCCAGCTTGCATGCCGGATGTCCACCGGATGCGTGAGCTGAGGTGTCGCCCTCGCAGCTCTCTTCTCGGATCTGCTGCGTCGTCTGTTTTTGCCACAGCAGCTTGCATCTCTGAAGAGTGGCCCAGTTGTAAATGTATACTTATATTTATTGCCAATTGTCATGAAATTACTATTTAACGATGCATTTCACGGGTGACCGACACAAGGTTGGGGTGGTGGAAGGAGCCGTGGTATCAAATTGCACTGGCATGAGCGTCTCGGCAGGGTAATGGTGAGTCAGGTTACAAAGGCCCTTTTCCCCAGCAGACGTTTTGTCAGGAAAAAGACAGGTGTTACTAATAACATTAACAATGACTGTTCTATTCAAGTGTCTCAGTGAGTCCTGACAGTGTGACAGTGAGCCAGCATGAGCAACACCAGCACTCTGAATCTGAAGCAACTCAGCTTTCATGCATTTTATTATTCACACCTGGGGCTTCTCCTACAAAAGGTACTCTGTGAAAAGGTCCTATAGCTGCACTTCACACCTGCCAGAATGTGATTGGACGTCACTAGTCAGCTGATAGCCGTGCAGCTTTGAACAAGCCAAGAATTCTGCCAGAACTAAAGACACGGTCACGAAACTTCCCCGCACACCTGCTCAGTCGAAGCTGAGCAAAGGTTGAACGATGTCCATCGTTCTGGCTTATAGAAGAATAGAAGTGAATGGAAGATGGAGCGAATATTCATATACCGGAAATGTAACACGACCGTGCCGACGTGTGCCGAGAGCCAAAGGTGCGTTCGATTCTAGTGGCGTGAAGTTGCCATGTTTCGCTTACAGGTTGATTCATATTCAAATAAATAATGTCCGCTTCCTCTGGGCTCCCGTTAACGTTCTTCTCTTGGGTTGTATTTGAGTGCAACCAGAATTTAAGTCATTATTAATAAAGATCCAAGAGCTCGTTCTGCCTTACAGGCGTTTGCTTGCATCCTCCTTTGTATAGTTAAACTATCACTACAAAATTCAGCTCGCCTGGATTCTGCTGGGTTTTCATTTCATGTAGCAAGGCCAGTTTAACTAAGTGGCCCCCGAGATACTGTAGCCGCCTCTCTCTCCAGCTCTATCACACGCACACACAGCCACGTGGAACTAAAGAGGAGCATGTGTCGCAGGTCAGCCTCCCTTTCACCTCACAGGTGGCAGCCACAGCTGTTCACACACGCTCACACACATCTGTAACTGCAGTATGGAGCCCCCTGGTGAAGCACTGGCTGAGTTTTCACTATGTTGTCATTGCTTCTTTTATATTCAGACTTTTTTTAATATTTGCACTGACACTGTTCAACATCTTAACCTGCATACGACGTGTATTTTGTCATAAAGTGTTTGCTATGTTTTGCTTTATGCTTGAATTTTGAATGATGGTGAATTAATACACTTTCCTGCCATTCATTTGCCTACCTGTCCAGGAGAAGTGGCTGACACGTGTAATGTATTCTGCACAAAGCCACTGGCCGCATTCCAGCAACTCTACAGGCTGACAGCACAACACACCACATCAAAATGGCAGTAAAACTAAGCAGTACAGTACGACAGTCTAACTATGGATATTGCTGTCACCTCTGTCTCTGCCCACCCCCCACCCCCCACACACACACATAAAACAACAACAATGCACTTTAATAAAGACAATATTCCTTTGCTGTGTGCATCTGGACCTCAAATAATAAAAAATATTGATCTGAAACATCTTTAAGTCGATATTACTCTGTCATCAGGGAGCATGAAGAGGGCTCAGTGTGGAGTTGACATTATGAAGCTTACAGCACCATCTAGTGGCTGCTGAGGATCAAAGGCTGGAAAACAGGGTTTGTCTCTGTGCATTAATCACACATTATCTAGTGGGAGGTATTGTTGTGTATCACTTGAAGCAAAATCAACTGTCCTCTACTATAAGTGTACACAGATTTCCTATCTTGGAATAGGGAGATCAAAAATCATCGCTCATCTACAAAAATAAATAACAACTACAATGTATATGGTTCTTCATATAAATGTATATTTTATTTATTTACAGGCCATTTATTTAGATAGACATGTTTTTATTTTTTAAGTAATGAGCTTAAAAACTATACTTTAAACTATAATTATCTGTGAAGAAATGATCCTGTCCACTGAACATGATGGGGGTTAAGTAATACCGGTGCAGTGGTTGAGGACACATTCATGAACAGCTGGTTTCTTCATCTGTTTTATTATTATTATTATTAAATCGTTAGGAAGGTTGGCACATTTTAGCCACAGTTCACTGTCACTTGGCTGCTGTTTCTTTTAGGCCCTGAGGCGCAGTGATGCATTTCACAGCTTCCTGTAGAAAGTGGAATGCTGTCAGTGCAATAATATGCTGTAATATATCAGTGTTGAATATGACTGATGGCAATCACACTTTGTACAGTCATCAGATCACCAGAAACATCAGCAGCATACAGACTAGAGACATTCAAACTAGAGACAGAATATTATTCAAATGTGAATGAAGTGATGAATTAAAAAAGCATTATAAATATTTTCTTTGGAAACAAACTGCAATGTCCTGTTTATTCTAGCCGTTTGCTATTTTTGCACTAAGTGCTACTAAACGAAAGCTTTTTAGACTGCCGCTGTCACGTTTTATTTTATGTTAATTTCTTTCTTTCTTATTATAAATGTTGCAATGGACGGATGACATAAAACAGCAATCTGGTGTGAGAAAAATAAATCAATTAAAGGCCTTCCCCTGCTCACCCACAGAAGTCATACTGTCAGACAAACTAAACTTAGACAACCCTCGTGCTTTTTTGACCCCACCCTGCTCAACCCGCCCCCCCCCCCCAATCATTATGGCTCGCACAGTCTCTTAAAGGCCTTTACCCCAAAACACCTAGCAACAAATAATAGCATGGTGACAGTAGCAGAACTGATATATCACAGCTCACATTCACCCTGACGAAGTGACCTGACTTTATTATAAAACACTTGCACTGGAAGCACAGATGTTGGATGTTGTTAGCCGTCTTCTACCTTCGCGCTGTTCCATGAGTGTGAATCATCTCCTCAAACGTGCATACATGATCCAAATAGATCTTAAAACCACTTTAAAATCAACAGGGTATGTTCCAGTGAGCCCAAAGTTTCAAGAGTGATGGTAAGGGTGGAAAAAGGTGAGTGAGACGTTGTAGGTGTAGGTCTACTGTAAGTGTAGGTGCGTAGCGATAACGAGCTCCGACTGTGTTCAGCAAAGGATGTGGTTTTACAAAGAAAAATTGAATTTTCTATTCAGCCTGTTGTGATTTTGTGCACCTGACTGAATAACACATGTGGGATGGCACTTACCAGCCCAACATAGTTTCACTCAGCCTCCTACATTTTCCTTTAAAGTTAAAGGCTGCGTAACTTTTGAAAAAGGACAAATAACACATTTTTCCTCTTACAAATGAAAAGTTGAATTCATAAGCGATGGCACACCCTTCCTCAGTTAAGGGCACTCAGGGGTTTTGCCAGCACAGCGTTACTTGGTCTGGCATGACCAGCAGCTTAATGTGGTTAATGTTAGCTAATATTGGCAAACTTAAGATGCTGCTGCGTGACTGGTCTTATTGGGTCCGTTTGTTGCCTTTATGGCTCGTCTCTATTCATTCTTCCTCTACACACTACATTTCAGCATTTACCATTGTCCCACGATCATATGTGGCCACAGCATTAGCATTTTATTCGGGTTTCTTCAGCACAAAGTTATTTGATTTTTAAAAACATAAATTCACTTGGATATAAAGTATCTGAACAGATCAAAACATTTGTGAACGTTATGCAGTTTGCAGAGTGGTTGCGTTGCTGCAGAACTGAAACTGGCACGATGTGCACATTCAGTTTGAGACTTCACCATCGGTACCAAACAATATGCTAAACAGCGTCTCGACATGGTTTTTTACTTGGCAAATGTTAACGCAGAGCCCCCAGTCCACTGTGAGAAGTGCAGGGATGGATCAACGTCACTTCCTTGCATCTACTGTTGCGATGGAGACCACAATACAATAACATTTGGACTAAACTATGCTCTCAGACTAAGGCAATTAATATTTGTGAAAGATGTTTGAAACCTTTATTATTTGGCATCAAGGATGTTAAGTATTTTAACACTTATCTCAGTAGCAAAAAAAAAGAAGACTTGAACTGACACTGTTTTTCTGTTTTAATAGTGTGTATATATGAATTTTAACTGGGTTGAGGGCAATTGTAGTTTGGCTTTTGAGTATAGTGTCTTGAAAAATAATACTGAAAATTGCTTCTTTGTATTTTTCATTGTCATTGTTTGATATTATATATTTTCAAGAAGGTAGGTGTAACGTTGTATATCGTATGTATTTACCTTTTTTAATTAAATTAAGCATTTTCCAAACGTTCAAGACTTTGTACGAATCCTGTAGCTCTTAAGTGAATACATTTAGTTCCAGCCCATGTTCAACTTAGTCCACCTTCAGCCCTTTGTACTAATGTTCATTTGAAATAATTCTTACCAGATCTATTGTTGTTCATGTCCTGTATATGCAGCAATATTTCCTGTAATCTGTAGCAACTGCTGAATTTTGTTGTGAAATACTACAAATTAAGGGATTTGTAAATACCAATCCCATGCACCAAATCTGGTCCTTCATGAAAATGATTTGTTTCAATTAAATTAAAGAAAATGTCTTTATTTAAATTAAACCATACCAATCAAACACAGCCCATCTTACAGTTCTGTGACTCCAGTGACGTCTTTAATCAGATAATGGGGCTGCCTGTAACACAGTTTAAGAGCTGTAATGCGTAGATAATGGAGCTCCTATCTCTCTTTAACCAAACAAAGCTTGCACAGTGGTGTAACTAAGTAAACTGGGCTGCTGCACAGTGCTGAACCTTGAGTGTCAAGAATAATTCAAACATAAATTAAAACACTATAAATCATTATTTCCAGCTATATACTAAAAAAAAAAAAGCAGAAACTAACTTTTGGAGTTTTTGAATTCCAACCATTAGTGGATAAAAAATATCGGACAACAATAGCAAGATTATCCTGTAGAGGTCCCATGGACAATCTTTTGCTCTTGGGCCCCTACTGAGTCCGCTGAGTAATTTATTGTGTCATATGAGCGCATTACAAATTAAAGGTTAGCTCTTCAAACTACACTTTCACACAGGGTCCCTCTACGAGCCATTGGCCACAAAATAAGTTATTAACCCGCTTTAGCTGATCGCAATTAATCCAGCTACCAAAACAACGCAGTGAACCGGTTTATTGTTGTTGTTGTTGTTGTTGTTGTTGCCTCCTTTGCCAAATTGGAACTCCAGCCTAGTGGACACCCCCAGTGAGTAGAGCTCAAAAAGCTGCCGACCCCTGCTGTACTAACTGCAACAAGCAATGACTCCGCACAACCACGAGGGGGCAAAGCTGCACATCCTTCGGCTGTAATGTTTTTGTATTGGGATTTGGAAGAAGTCGTCAGCCGCGCATATCCTCACATAGACGCTGTCTAAACACTCATTGGTGATACTATTAAACTGACAGTCTCATCTCACAGGATCTTCATCTACGGCTTTGATGTCGTAAGACCATAGGTTGCTCTTGTTTTAGGTTGTTTTCATGCCAGATAAACATCTTGGACACTCGCCGTGAGCAGCACGCTTAGCTGTCGTGTTTTGATGACGCCATCACTGGGACTTTCCGGATACGTCACTCGGGGCTTCCGACTTATTAAGCTAGCGCTACCTGGTGTGTCCATGTCGTTAGACGCTGTAAACATCGCTCCGCTGCTTTGAATACACATCAAAAGAGACCATGAAAACGCCAAAGGCTCATAACAGCTCCGGACGGTTTGAATAGTGAGGCGTCGTTGTCAGGAGGGACGGTAAGACTGAGAGGCGGAATGTCAACAACGCGGCCCCTCCTCGGAATGAGACGAGTCACCGAGCTAACGTACCCGGAGCCGCCGACCAGCAGGCTTCCTGCGTCAGCCGGGAGGCAGCAGCAGCTAGAGGCCTCCACCGTGGACGACTTCACGGTGCTAGAGGATAAAGAAGAGGAGCTGAAATGCGCCAAGCCTCGAGTGGACCAGGTGTTTAAAGTAACGTTCACCATTATCGGTCTGTTGGACCACACGGGACAGCCGCACGGTAGCAAAGCATCACGGCAGATATGGCTGCAGCTCAGAGGAAACCGAGAAGACGTGTCGAAGGCAAAGGTGAGGTCCATTCGTACTGTTTCACTTGCATTTTTGTTCAACGTGAACCAATAGTCCAACGACTTGTTTTTTTTATATATAACACCAAATAACCACCACGCTAGCGGTACCGCCCACCGTCCGTCTGTTTTTGGTGTAACATTAAGTTCCCAGTGTCCCGTGACTGTCGTCACCTGCTCATTGATCACACATCTGCCCAAAAATCTAGTTCACGTAACATCAGAGCTGGGAAAGATTGTCGTATTGAGATTATTATGTTTGTGTCTTCCTTGCCTTTTAAAGGCAGAGGGTCAGACAAAGTGACACCTTTTGTTAAGATGTAGCTAAGTGAGATATAGTTGAACAATGCGTCTCTTTTTTTTCTTCTTCTTAGCCACAACATCCGCAGTACAAGCAGGGTTTTCATAGACATAATGTCACCCCCGTAATATAAATCAGATATTCTATGAAGTGGAGGCTAAATCCGAATACAGCACAATCACAATAAGGCTGTAACATGTTGCAGGCAAGTCTCTGGGAGGCTACATAACTAGACAATCTAAAGAATATCATAATGTAATACTTTACATTTTAGCCATTATGTAACAAAGTGTATAGCTTAAATATCATTAAACCATAATGCAGGCAAAAGCTAGAAATGACTAGTTGAGAGTTCTGTTGTCTGCACTGTGAGAAGCAAACGTAATGTATAAATCAATATATTGCTGTATTTTATGTTTGTATCATACACATGATGCATTTCAGCATTTTGAACATGTATTTGGCCATTTTGGACACGTGTGCACACACATTACAGCACACTGTATGACTGTGTCTGTCTTTCCCAAGTATTGTAGAATGTCTCATTGTGTGGGCGTGATTATCAGGACAGAACATTGTGCTGCTATTAGTTACGCAACCCTTATTTCCAAATAAATATTTACTGGCCACAAACTACCACCAAATAGGATTTTGAGTCCTGGGAATGTAAATAAACAATGCTCAGTGTCACGTTATCTGGCACAACTCGTAACACAGCCATCAATTTAAAAGGCAGCTGGGCCTGAGATGCATTTAGAGATTATGCTCTACCCTTACACATGCAAAATAGCTGTCAGCATCTATAGCATTTGTTTATTTCTGTGTGATTTTCCCATACAAAAGTATCTTTCACACTTCTGCATCTTGTGTCACGAGTCTCTCTTTTGTGCGTAAGTTGCTCCCCCTGTAACCAGCTGTTGCGAGCTCCACCAGTCAACCGAAAATGTGACTTGGAAATGGCAATTTCACTGTCAGCCCGTCCAACTTATGATCAGGATGACACAAGAGTCAAAAATGGCTTCCTGCATGACCATGCCAAGTAATGTTGGTGCTTCCTCTAGTTTGGGAAACCACTGACATTATTCCCATAACAGCCTTTCTTGTAATGTAGTTTCACAAGAGAAAAGGGCTGCACATGATCAAAAACTGTCCTAATTGTTATTTTCTCTTTCAACAATCTGCCACAGTTTGCAGCTGCTTCTCACAGCATCAAGAAGTTGGCAGTGCAAAGCTGTCTGCTCAACTTACAGAAGGAGCAATACAGTGTGTGACTGACTTTATTTAGTTTTATTGGAAATGAATCAATGGCTAGCAGCTAGGTGTTTGGTTCTTATACCTGAATATGTCATATTTTGCTTTATAGTGTATTTTGGCTTTGACTAAACAGAAGGAGAGTCAGATAAGTGATGCAAGTAGCTTTCAGGTCTCAGAGCTACCCTATGTTAAATGTAGCATCAGTGAAATAGAAAGTATGTTGTCAGATCACTACACTTACTATAATGGTTTGATAACTTGAATGTTGATTCCTTAAAGGAAAAACTCTAGCCTGACATGGCCAGAACAATTTGAAAATGCAAATTAGTTTGGAATCTCTTAAGTTAATTTTTGACTTCCAAGGGGCCGTATGAACAGGCACAGACACAATTGGACAGACCGGCAACCAACCAGAGCAACAAAACGTGTGCTATATAGCACTGAGCGAATCCTGTTGGAAGTACGGCAAACACATCTTTCTTAACAAAAAAAGCTTTACGTGCCGCTGTTTGTTGTCCTTTCTAGAGAACATATACCATCCAGTTTGCGGCAGCCATCTTGGTTTACTACAGAAATGCCTCAGCAGCGCTCTTCATATCAAACAGGCCCCATATTACATAAATGATTGTGATTGGCCCCACCCGGGCCTGGTCAGCTGTAAATCTGTCTGAATCGGAGGGGGACCAGAGAATAATTTCTTGTTAAAGGGTTGGTTGGCTCAAATTACAAAAAAAGCCATTCAGATAGTTTTGGGGGTTATTTGCCCAGGTTTTGAGATATTCGATATTCTGAGATTTCTGCCTCTACCACAATACATTAGAGGTGAATGAATTGTTGTTTTTGGTGCTCACAACATTAAAAAATGACAAACAGCAATTGTATAAATACTTGCTGGTAAGCTTTAACCTCATTCACCATGGCATACATAATTGTACTGTATGCTTCAAAATCACGTAACTAAGAGTTTTCTACCAAAAACTGAAACTAAACTAAAAACCAGAGTTCTATTTTTAGTTGTATTTCTAGTCATTAAAAACCCAAAGTACTACCACCTACATTCTCAGAGCCCATTTGGCTTTTGCAGTGGGGCAAGACCTACTGGAAATCCCAACTTATTTCATTGGTTGTTTTATTGGCCACACCCAAATATTTGTGATCTTGTTCTCTGTCATGTCTGACATCCTTTCTTTCATTCTCGCCCCACTGCGTCATTGAGTCATTTTACATTCTCAATACTACTGAGCCTTTTTTTTTAATACACACACATTATCGCTAAAGAAATGTGACGCAGTATCTATAAGGAAGTTACCGCTCCCACCTGCAGCTGATTCATCCGAACATTTCCCAGAGCCAGGAGATTCCCTGAATCAATGACAAGTGTTTAGTTTCAGCACGTGTCAGCATTACTGCTTCAGCGAGGGTGTGCGTGTTTGTCCTTCTGAACTAAGAGAGCACATACAAGCAATTTTGGCACTTGCCCTGTAAAATAAATGTGTATATGTCATTTTGCTTAATGTGCTTTATCCTGAATTTATCAAATATATTAGTGCATATATTTTTGTGTTACCAACATTGTTACAGTAGGACTCTTGAGAGGCCTGTTTGGCTTCTGTAGTTTTTACCCGATCATATTTGGCAGCTAATGTGCGCATTTTAAAAGGAGCATTTTCACTGCTTTCTTACTCTCTTCATATGTTCCAGAGTTTGTCTGTCACGGTGCAAAAAGCAGTTCCCGTCATATATCGGAATTATGGTTGTTTTATTAATGATGCGGTTGTTCACTGACATGCTATTACAGTTGTTTCTTCTTCTTGTCATGCAGGAATATGTTCGAGGACTCTGTGACCCCGAACTACAGGAAGAGGAGTGGTACCCAGTGGACATGCACTGTATTTTTGCTGGTGCCCGGGGCCTCTTCCTGGACAGGCTCATACGGGACACGAGCGCTGAAGTTGTGGTGCCTGAGCCAGGCCGCCTGCGGTTGTTGGGCCGGGCTGAACCCGTAGTGATGGCCCAGAGCAGAGTTCAGCAATTTGTAGCACTATTCCAGGTATGGGTACTAATAATCTGTGATAACGCACAGTTTAATTATTGTTCATCCACCTTCACACTTCACTTTTCTGTACATCTGTAAAATATATTTAAATTGTAAATCTAGTAGTTGGAGCCACTTCCTTAGTCCCACTGTAAACATTTAAATCTTCCAGAGTAGAAACAATTCCTCGATTAATCATTAAATTTATGGGGCAATTTGATTAGTGATTTAACACTTCAATCATTTTTACATACATGCCAAAATTAGCTGGTTCCAGCATTATTTTCATCTTATGACAGTAAATGTAATGTCTTGGGGTTTGGATTATTAATGGGACAAAACAAGCCTTTTGGAAACGTCATCGTGGAAATTCTGATGGGCATTTTTCTTTTCTATATTCTGACATTAATAGTCCAAATGATTAATCATTTAATAGACAAATGAATCAGCAGGTAAATCTATAATATAAATAATCATTAGTGGCATCCTTCATTATGCGGTATAGGGCACTCAAATTTGTGTTTGTGTGTGTTGTTTCCAGGAGAAGCGAAGTCTGCCAAGCGACAGAGAACCCACAGTGAAACGAGCGTTCAAGTTCTTTGTTGAGGAAAGGGATGATAAGTACACTATGGAGCTTCTTCTGCTGCCCAGTGCCCTGAAGGAAGAGTTACTGGGACTGGCTCATAGCCCCACTACCACAAACATATCCTCCCTGGTTAGTGTTTACCTCTTTTTAATATGATTTATTACAGTACCAGCATAGCCAGTGTCCAGCTGAAACTTGTATTCCCTACAGTGACTTTGGATAACTGCAGCTTAGTTTTTAAACAGGGAAAAGTATCTACTGGATAGTTGGGATTTTAACATCATGCTGTGTTTTAAAAGGTGGGTTGTCCTATTCCTGAACCTTTACTGCATTTTAAAATGGGGTGATATGTGAAACCCCTTGGCAGTTTGTGTTCTGCCACAGCTCAGCCAAAAATCTACAAATTCTTAGTTGTAAGAGTTAGCGTTGTCATAATTTGCATCAAGTGGTAAGATTTTATTCTCATATAAACACATTTATGGTGTTTTAATTGGGCATCATAAAAAATAGACATTCTTATTGTCTTGATTAGATTTACTGGAGTGAAATCCCTCACCCTGACTGAAGTGAATTTACTTCCTGCTCTTATCTGTGATGCAGGCGCATAGCCAAGGGTAGGCCTGGATAGGCCCAGGCCAAGACAGCTTGACCACAGCCGTACCCAATCAAATAAGGGTATTTCTTTTTCTCTGTATTTTTCTGTGAATGTGATTTCTGGAGATAGTATATTGTGCCCTATAAAAACTGTATCAGTGTGGGCAGGGTAGATCTTTGATTGTTGCGTGTGAAAATGTCACTGTTAAGTCCCTTAAGAAGTCCAGGTTCAGAAGAAATCAGATTTTGCAGTGAAATAAAACGTTTGGCAGCTACTAAGTCAGATAAAAGAAATCACAGTTGAAGGAGGAAGAGCTGCTAGAAACAAGTGAGGATTTGGCTAGCTTTAATGAAGCTAAAACAGCATGATGAAGAACTGCCCATTTGACAGCCACCACCACTCCCGTAGCAACTCAGGCAGGCTCAGCTTTACCAGCATCACCTCCACTCCCAAGTCTGTGGGTCCACCTTCGTCCTACATCTCGGCTGCCTTTTTTTACTATGAGGGCTCATGACAGTTATGCCTGCCAGGTACATGTTAGAGCCCTTCATGTCAAGGCTGTGTTCATGATCTGGCATGATCTGATTTATTTCTTTAAGGGATAACAGGATGTTCATGGAAAATGTAGACTTTGAAAAACAAAATACCTAGGCCTATCAGTTTTTGTTTTTTTTTTACAGCCTATGCCACTTCCTTGAAGGCATGTTTGTACTTGGCTACAAGATAGATCTATATTAGTCACAACAAGGAAGGTTGTAATTGTTCCTGTTCTACCTTTTATCTGCAAAAACTAGAGACTAAACAAAGCTTGGGACATGCATTACAGGGTGTGTAAACATGAGACCATTCAAGATTTTAAGAAAGGTAAGCATTCCTGCTGGTCTTAAAACCTTTGTGATGACGTGGTGAAATGGTGACCAATCCTGCCTGTCACAGAAACTTCTGATCTTTTGATGTAGGTGTGCAGGTTTTGTCGTGCTTCTTTCAGTTTTGAAAGTGCTTTGACAACTTACATTAACGGGTTTGAAACTTTTAGCTTAACATGTAAGAAGTTTATAAAAAGCTTCTTCGCGTTACTTTCCAAATTTTACTTTTAGGCATTTGGCAGCTGTTCTAATACACAGCAGCTTGTGAAACAGCAGTAAAGTTGAACAGGACGTCAGATAATTTTTGGCAGTTGTGCAGTAAGTAAAATAAAACTTCCGTGACTCCTTTATTTGTGACAAACTTGTTGGTGAGGAGAACCACGTAGGGCACGCAGGGAAGTACAGTGAGCCATGATGGCCATGGAAAGTGTTCATGTTTGAGGGGGACTTTTGCTGGACTTTTCTGACTGTGGTGCTTGCTGTTGTGCTTCCTCTCAGACGCTGCATCCCAGCATGGCAGAGGTTGACCAGGACCGCTCGCAGAGCAGCACCCCTGTGACGGATCTCTCCAACCGCATCTTGGACACTAGCTTTGAGGAGAAAGGCACCGGAGCAGCATCTGTCTCTGGATGCGCTAAAGCAGGAGGAGCGATGGGATTATGCCCCGAGGCCGTCCTGCTCAACGGCACTCGGCCCTCACACAAGCGGCGCTCATCTGAGAGCGAGACCCGGGACACAAAGAGACAGTACTCTCTGGAGCGGAGGGACGAGTCGCCGGAGAGAGCGAGAGACCGGGAGCGACACCGGGACAGAGAAGGCCGGGGGGGCGGTAGCAGCTGTAGGTCCAAAACCCCCTCCGCTTCATCGTCTCGCTCCTCTTCAGCAAAAGCAAACACAGTAGCCGGTCCGATTATATTGGACTCCAGTGAAGGAGTCTCCGATGACGGGGAGGCAGTCAGCCCAGAAACCAACCTCCGCTGCTTGGTCAATTTCTTCAGGTAAAGGTCACAATAGTTTGAAATGTGTGCAAAGGAATTCATCAGTATTACTTCACAAGACTAGTAGAAAGTTCTAGTTATGAATTATGTAGTCGTTGGGCAAGTAGAGTAAGTAGAGTTTGACTTTATATTTAAATTTTCTCTTCATTGTTCTGGCTATACAGGGTTTTAGATAGCTCATCTTTTCCTTGTGTGTTAAATGATGGGTTTACTTATAACAATACTCATAATCCCATATGTACATAGAAGGACGGATGGAAGGAAGCAGCTGTCTTCCATGTTTGTATTCTCAGAGTGACTCCAGCCAGAGCAATATTGTGACGAGTGTCGATCTAGAATGACGTGAAAGTCGCATGAATTCCAATATGGCATATAATCAGAAGTGTATGTGATTTAGGACCACAAATGAATGTGGCCCAAATCAGAATTAAAAAGATCAGATTCCATGTGATAGAAAATACGTATGAGTCACATATGAGCAAAAAAACTCTGATTTACCTGCAATCTGAACGTAGCCACTTCTCTTCTGTACATATGGGCATGTGCGTATTGCTGTAAGACAGTCTTGAAATGTGAACCTACTCTTGAACTCTGCAACACCTCTCTCAGTGCCAAATGATACATTAAAATCATAAAACTGCCTTTAGAACCATGGGTTACCAGCAGGAAGTGGTGGAGCGTGTCGTCAAGGAGACAGGACAGACTGAAGATACCTTCCTCATTCTGGAGAAAATCGTTGAGGAAACCAAGCGTTGTGAGGAGGGGGCAAAAGTAGGGGGAAAAGATAGGTGGTTGAACTCTGTGCGCTCCCCAGACACTTCCTCCGCATCATCATCATCATCGTCACCCTCCTCTACGGTCTCTCAATTCAGAGAGAAGGAGCGCGAGCTGAGCAGAACGTTGGTAGACCCGGGCAGGTCTAAAGAGAACATTAAGCCCAGCCAGCATGGTGGCAACAGTAACGGTCTGGGGCACCGGAGGCAGTGCAGTGGCAGCGAGACCAGCACTCAGCAGGTACACCCCCTCACAGACAGATCGACATACATTTTTCTTCTTTTCCTTTTAATATAATAACACCTGAATTTAATATATGAGGTACAGTGAGATGATGGAAAGTCCAAATCTCCATTTTTTTTTAAGTCCCTTGCTGAGGTGCTCCTTTGCATGATACATCTCAGATAACATAACTTTCAGTTCGTTACCATATTTGTTCTTTCATCTCACCTGTGAGAGCCACATCTCTCATATCTTAACTCCCATGACACATTTACATTTTTTTTCTTCAAAGCCTTCTGCCCGTTTTAACTTCCACCCTGTACTCTGATCTCCTCAAGTCATTTCCAATAAATTGCTTCATATCTTATGAGTCATCGTACTTATTATCACATCACATATGTTAACAATAGTATGGTGGTATAAAGCATGATGAAAAATGTAATTTTCTCAAATTGTCGATTTAATCAATTCCAAAATTTGCTTAATTAGCCATTTTTAAATGGTATTTATTTTATATCATTAATTGAACAGAATTGTATATCGTATCAAATCTCATTTCAGGCCATCACTATCAAGAGAAGTTCTAGTGCTCAAGGAGGGGCAGGAAACTACGATGTTATTACCATTGACGATGACAATGATGCCATTCCCACGAATACCAAAACAGCAGACGGTAGGAAGTCCCGGATGATGACAGTGGCACACCTCGACACCCAGTCAGGATCCAGAACAGACTACTTGGCACGGGGAGAGGGTGGTGTCCCACAGAGGGACTACCTGTCGAGGGGTGGGATTCAGACTTTGGGAGGATCGGTGAAAGTTGAGAGTGTGACGGCGCTTCGCAGCACACCTCAGTGGCTGACTGCCACCACCGCCTCCTTAGCTTCGACACCCAGTGTAGGTATTACCTTAAAGCCCCCGCTTGCCCCGCCCCCCCACCACCATTCATAAATGTGTTTTGCTTCAGTTGGATGCTTGATTTTCCAAACTTGGAGGCTGTTTCCCCATTATCTGCTGAAGGGGGAAGGTTCCTCTGTGCTCACATTAAATCACTCCGCTCTCATGGCAGAGAGTTGGATGGGCATTGTTCTGTTTCACATCATGAATCACTTCTTTTGTCTTGTTGTTTTACAAATCTTTTTTTAAACTTTTTATATACATATATTTATTTATTTTTTACATTGTCCTCCTCAGTCAGCTCAGCCTGTCGCCCGACCCTCGGCCTCACCCTATCAGACCATCAGCCACATGGGGTTTCATGGGGTCGGAGCCCGGATTCCTCCTGCAACAGATCCCCCAGCACCCCCGGTGACTGGTTTGACTCGTTTCCACCAGTCCCTGAGGACTCCCTACACTCTGAAGCTGCCAAATGAGCCGGGACGTCAGGACCTCAGACACATCATCATAGATGGCAGCAATGTGGCTATGGCGTGAGTCTGCAACACACACAAGGACATTTAAGCTTGTCTGGCATATAGCAGAATGTATGAGAAGTATATTTAAGTAAAGATACATTGCTTTAAATCTCACCAAATTTAAAGCAGTGTATTTAATAGTGTGTCCTGGAAGTAAGGAGAATGTTTCCTGTGGCAGAAAAATAAGTCAGAACCACCTTTGCTGTGTTCCACAAAAAGATCCTTCGGATTCACATCAGGTTCAGCTAAGAATTAAGAACCATGCAAACTTGCAGAAAAGGTGTGGAATGTTTACATGGAGAAATTCAGAAATGTGTTTAATTTCTTTTTGTTTTTGTTGTGTTTCTTGCATATTTGCACTTTATTTATATTTGTATGACATTGTTTTAAAACTCCAGCTATTAGCCTGCTTAAAAAGACAATTGACAACAGGAAACCGACTCAGGGAAACCATCTTCTGCTGAATCTCTTGTTTGTTATCAACATGCAAAGCACCTGAGGACTTCTGGACTGTAACTGTAGTAATGGGAAATTGAAGTTTTTGGTGACAGGCCACAAGGGTCTGGGGCACTTGTTAACCAGTGGTGTAGTTGTGACTGGGATGACTCCTTGATGTTTTTATGTGAGTCACCCGTTTGTTTTTCTGAACACTATAAATACCAGGTATCCAACTCGGGTGCAGCTTTTCTTACTGGTTTGAGTGTGCTGTGTGCATCACAGCTCCTGTGATGACGGTTGTTATACCACACCTGTAGTGCATGCCCCACGTTTTTCCTTTTACATACGAAGCCATCACCTTTCCCATCAGCATTGCCATCATCATCATCATCATCATCGGTTAAGGTCACTCACATACACACTCAGTTATACTCTCAAACTAAACAAACCACCTGTTACAGTGCGTAGGTTGCAGCTACAACCTTATTGTGTAGGTGCACCAAAACCTAACCCACGCATTCACATAATGTAGTTACTCATCACCTTTTGTGTGTGTGTGTGTGTGTGTGTGTGTGTGTGTGTGTGCCCGGCAGAAAGAAACCAGTTCAGCAACGTGATACTGATGACTGGGGGTGTACTACGGGGGTGTTTTTGAGAAGAAAGGACTTTTCTAGTAAAAATCTGATTGTAGTTTCTGTTTTATTTAAAAAAAGGACTTTTCTGTCATTCGTCCTATATGTGTGTGTCACACGAGTAAGGATGGGACACACGTTGTTGTTGTTTTCTTCTTCTTTCGACCATTGTGTTGGCACAAACTTCATCCCGAATGACCTTGTTTTGACTTCTCACTTTTGCAACCACTTCCTTGCACGTTCTGTCACTCCCACTTTTCCTCCCTCTTCACCTTTCGTCCTCCCTCCCTCCTTACCAGAAGTATGCCTAAACGGAAAAGCACAGGTCACCTCTCACTCGACATCTCTCATACGAGATTAACGACGTTGCTATATTTTATTAGAACATGCAAAGTCAGGCACACAGTTTTCAGTCTGATTGTCTGTTTAAACCACAGTACTCTTCCTAATCTGTAAGATTACAGACATATATACATAAGTGTAATGAAAAATGTACACACACACACAGTATGTACAGTATACACAAACATAAAACACTTATGTGTATATACTGTGTGTGTGTGTGTGTGTGTGCATGTATATTTTCATGGATCTGTAAATTCACTTATTTGAAATGTTTTGTTTTTGTTTGTTAAATTTTTTTTGTAAACAAAAGGCCCCAACTGCTTCAAATTGATGACAGTGCAAGTTTGAGGGTCAGGACATGTCCCGATCCTGAAAGAGGTTATTAGGTTATGTAAAGTTATTCTAATGAGCTCTGAGATGTTTTCCCTCATCAGGTTACACTCAGGTTTCCATATTGATTTTACTGGTTGCATAATCTCTTCCTGCTGCGGTGGCATTTGTAACTTTCTCTTTCAACAGTTGGTGGAACTTCCCTTGAGTTTGCCTTGTGATGCTGAAGCTGAAAATGATCTGTGTGTGTGTGCCTGTTCTTAAAATGCCATGTCACAGAAAACAAGTTTTAATCAGTTACACCACTGTTATCATCAAAAGCTAAATACAGGGCAGACACTTGAGCCTGAGCCATATCAAACTTCATGATGGAAAGTTTCCATGCACTTCCATAGTTCTCCTCTTGTTTTCAGGAGGATTGACTTTGTCTATTCGCTCTCATCACCCTGATCACCCTCACAAAAGCCTGTTGTTGCTGTGTTAATGGTGTTAATGTGGATTCACTTTGAGGCCCATACTGTTTGTGGATTGTTTTTCCTACCTTGTCCACATTCAGCTGAGCAGACTAATTAGCCTCTCGAATCACTTTTTTATTTTTATATTTTTTTTTTTTGGGCCGGAGTTATGTCACTTTGATGGAGACCTGCTAACTATTTTGTGTCGCACCACTGAGAGTAACAAGCAGCCACACAGACAGTTTGTTGTGCATTGCTGCTTCACCACAACTCGTGTGAGGCCAGATTACTGATCAAGTTAAATAACCCAGTGGACGGGGAAGTTGCCAGTAGAGACACAAACTGACAGAAATTCACATGACGAGGGAAAAGAAAGAAGAGTTAACCATTAAACCGTTTTTCTGCTAACGTAATTATGTAAAATACTCCTCCAGCGCTAGTCTGACTTTTTTGATTTAGCTGACTTACCAGTGGGCATATCTAGTTGGCCATTCAGTCTAGAGTTGTATTCCATCACACTGGAAATGTGAAACTCTAACGGCCATATTTTTATGCTGCTAAATGGTTACAAAACTTTGCTTCATGTACTGCATGTAATTTCAGATTTGACACACAGCATCAACCATTTCCCTTGTAAATAACCTGTTCTGAGGAGTAGATTTCCCCAACATAAAAATAGATTGTTTATCACTGTCTGCTCTATTTATCCTGAGGGGATCAGTGGAAGGGTTATGAGGTGTAGCAATACACCTGGGACCATCAAATAAAGTACCAACGTGCACTTAAGAATAAATAATTTCTGAGGAAGTCATTGGGGTTTTTGGTCTGTGGCTTGTAGCAGCAGCCAGCTTCCTGCTCGGTGAGGCTGCTCTCAGGGAGTCTTTTGTTGATGTTTGTTGTTTTGTGGTTTTCTGTCCTTGCTACCCATTTGTTGTTTTACAGCTGTCTGACGTGCGCATACAAGGCGGCACACGTCACCGCCAGCAATCTGGGTCAGCGGATGGTTTGACGTGCAGAGCGTGTGTGTTTGTTTGGGTGCTGTTTTGTACCGAGTACTACTAAAATAACTGCCGCATTGGCCGTTACTTATGTTGCTACGGAAACCTTTGAGACCAGCATGACGTTCAGTGCTGCCCTGCTAATATTTGAAATTTTCTGAACTTCTGTCACTTGGTGGCATCATTAAGAAGCCATGTCTTAACAGAGTGCTGCAGGATGGCGTATATCTGTAGGCCAACCCGGAAGTTGGCGTCACCCGGCTTCCCTCAACAAAAAGCCAATGGGATTGTTTTGGGGATTATTTCAGAAAATAAGTTCTGTGGCAAACAAAGGTTTATGATACTTACACATTTTGTTAAGCGAGATAACCTTTTGAAGTGTAAATGCAATCGGCAGAAGTATTTACTGAGGTACTTTGTCGTAGAACAAAACGTGAAAATCTCTTAAGCTCGGGTTAAACACAGAACAGTTTCCTGTATGTTCTGCCTGCTAACGTCTTGCACCCCGCCTTTGTTTCTTTGTGTCGTCAAACATTTTCCTGATTTATTTACATGTTCCTCTTCCTCACTGTGTCCTTCTTCTCCTCCCCGTCTCTACAGTCACGGTCTTCATCAGTTCTTCTCCTGTCGAGGAATAGCGCTGGCCGTGGATACGTTTTGGAGGCGGGGCCACAGAGAGATCACAGTGTTTGTCCCTCAGTGGCGTCAAAAGAGAGACCGTGTCACAACAGGTACACTTGTGCAGTCTTTGAGTGAAAGAAATGTGTTGTGTTTTTCATGATTTTGTCTCTTTACTCCAGTACTTTGTATTTCTAATCACAAACAGTGACTAGCAGTTAAAGTGCTGACCTTCAGCTTTAAGGGTGTTTGTGTATTAAAAGGGTATAGACCTTTTTTGTAGTAATAAAAACTAGAACATGATAAATTACTGAACCAACTTTTCAACAAATATATGTGTGAATGTTTGAGCTTGCAGGATGTAAACAATTTGCGTGTGCGTTATCTTGCTTTTCCATTTTATCATCACGTAATATTAATGAAATTGTTGCGATTTTATTTCAGAGCAACATTTTCTAAACCAGCTGGAAGACCTGAGACTGCTCTCCTTCACCCCCTCCAGAGAGGTCTGTGGCAAGAGGATATCCTCCCATGACGACAGGTACACACACACACACACACACACACACACACACAGTGTTTTAATTTATGAATAAACCAGACATCGTTAAGGAGGCCTGACCTTTGAACACGGGGAAAATCCAGAGTGTCTAATCAACTCTCTCTCTGCCTCTGTCTCTCTGTTTCTGTCAGATTCCTGCTCCACCTAGCAGAAAAAACAGACGGGGTCATCGTAACCAACGACAACCTGAGGGACTTTGTCAACACCTCAGGCACCTGGCGCAAGATCATTCAAGAGAGGTGATTGTGGGTTCTGTATTCACAGCTCATTCAGTCATTGACCTACACCTTCCATTACCCAACCTGATAGTCCTGGAAAGTCCACAGAGGCAGACTGCCAGCAGGATGACACATTTTAAAGATGTTTACTGACAGTTTATTCACACTTACCAACAGTCTTGGAGAAGAACAAACAGAACCTGAAGAGCAACCTAACATTCACATGGAAAAAAATCAGAAGCATTGTTTGCCGTGTAAAGCTGGTGAATAATGATAAAAAGACGTTTTGTTTCATTTAAAATAAAATGATTATCCAGTGAAAAGAATTCAAAAGTAATGAATACAAAATATCTTAAAAATTAGACACATTTTTAAGATCATGAGCAAATGGAATTATAACTGTAATGTTTTGCAGGTTCATTGTGATTTTAGAATTTGATATTGCCAGGACAGGAGTTTCGGCAACTCCCTATGAGTGGATTTGACTACTGTAATGGGTGTCTTACGTTTGTGGATACATTAGTTTGAAGGGGTTATTAACCAGATCTTTGTGCTGTTCACTTGTTCTGATCAATTTTATTTAGATACAGACCTGACATTGTAGATATGTGGTGTGAAAATAAAACTTAGATATTTACTTAAATATTCCGAAAAGAAAGTCTTTGACTTTGACCTTTGATTAAGAAAATACAAAGGCTTTCAATCATATTTTTCTTCAGGTTGCTTCAGTTTACTTTTGTGGAGGACCACTTCATGATCCCTGATGACCCTCTGGGGAAAAATGGACCTCATCTAGACGTTTTCCTGCGCAAAGACAACAGGTATGTTTCACTTCTATGATTCTAATGACATGTAAATGTGAGCATTTGTATTTAACGATGACTTGATAATTGCTGTGTTGCATTACGTGACTGGCATGTTCTTTATTGCATCCTTTTAACACAGGAGGGCTCCAGTCACTCCCCCCCCTCTGAGACCCCCAGAGTTCCGGCCATCCTCCCAGCAGCAGCAGCCAGTTTACGTGCAGGCCCTCCACTCTGCTCCTCGGACCCCTGTGTCCACACCCCGGCTTCCTGCCTCACTGATGCCCCACCCCACTGCGCACTGGCCCCACTCTGGTCCCCCTGAATGGCACCCGCCCCGCCGTTCCCCTTCTCCCTCGCCCTCAGCCCCTCCCCAGCGGTCACTGGGGGAGACATCGGAGCTAAAACGAAAGCTGTACGACATCTTCCCCGACCAGAAGCAGCGGATCGACTGCATCCTCAGCGACAACCCGTACATGAGAGACCTGAACGCTTTGTCTGGGCTGCTGCTGGGATAAATAAGTGGCTCAGCAATGAGAATCAGCAGACACACACACGCAGGCAAGAATATACATGTCAGCATAAAAATAATTTATTTGACCCTTTCATCCAGCCTGGAGGATGTTTTTTTATTATTATTATTATTTCACATGAAGACTGATCATCAAACTAGCTGCTTTTTTTTTTTCCCCGCCTCCTTTGCTCTCAAGTTGATTAAGGTGAACAACAACACTGGTGTCCTCAGAAGCAAAATTGCCATATTTGTCAAGCAGCAAAGTCTATATTGTTCAGATGGTAATAAATCATTGCAGATCCCTCACAACAAGACCAGAGGTTACTTGAATGTGGGACCAGCACTGAGGCTCCAGTTCGGCACATGACGGGCTTCTTCTACAAGACCTTGTTTACCGTCAGATTCCAACATCTCTCTTTCTGGATTCAAATTGGGACATTCACGTTTTTGCATGTTTTGATTTTTTCAACATCTTAGTTATACATTCGGGCACTACCAGGATTTTGAACTCAATATCGGTCAGCAGTTTGGAGTCATTCAACATCAGCAGGGACGGCTGAGTTTTAAAGTAGCACACATCTTTCCCATTTTCTTAACAGTGTGTACTTTCAGGAAGTGTGATAATATTGCTAGCTTTAGCATCAAAATCTCACTTTTAGTGATGGTTAATGTTGGACAGAAATCCCAAAAAGCCGTATGTGGATAGTAGACACAACTTAATTTCAGTTTTGCACCGTAACCACATTTAAGATGTATTGCCTGGCTGAATCTAGATGGTGCTTGGTACCAACCACCAAAAACAAAAGGACTTGTTTTTCAGCAAGGAATCTCCTTTTAAAATTTGTCCACTCTGATAACGCATTACTTTAGAATTTACATTTTTTTGGCAGAAATTGGCTCAATATTCAGACTGAAATGTGAGCGTCATCAATATACCGTAACACCCGCCCACATGTTCTCTGTCATTACAGACATGTACCTGGTAGTGCTGCTTTGCTTCTCTAACCTGCTGTTTTATAAATGATCTCTGAGAATCTGGAAGAACTCAGGTGTGTGTGAAAGTGAATTTGCTGCTCTGATGGTCTGTGATTGATGAGAATTTGAAATTTGGTTCCTAGCATCAGTTGTTCCAGTTGGATGCACTGTTAAATCTGTATTTTCAGGAGGATGTTATAAGTTTTCCACCTTGGTCGTTAGGCAGTTATGTCATCCCGTCTGGCTTTGGATGGAAACAAACACTACAAGAGTTTGCATTTATCCATGTGTTGATTCAGTTCACTTACATTTGAAACCACACACATAATACATTTGCTCACCAGAAAACATCTTGCAAGATTACGAAAAGATTAAAAGTAAAATTTGTAAGTAGTGTTTAATAGGTACATTTAATGCACTGAAGGTACATAATGGTGTCGCGTGTGAACAAGGTTTCGTTGATGAATCTTTAATCAGCTTAAAATGTTTTAATTTTTTTTTTACCCTTATACATCTGGAGAATGTGGACTGCAGCTTGCATATTTGATGTGCATCTGAGTTTTGTAATATATAAACATTTTATTCCTTGTAATAAAATATCTGCACAAAAACTATACAAGGTGTCAAAAAATGTTTTGTTCATACTTGCAATGTTGTAAGGATTACTGAAGGATTTCCCCCCCCCTTTTGTTGTATTATAATTGTTTTGTGTATTGATTTTGTTTTTTGTAAATACAAGCATTTTTGGTTTTATGTTTGTGAAGAAACCAAATAAATGCAGCAGTCACCACAAAACCTTTTTCGCATGACTGTACAGTGCTTACTCCCATCTACAGTGTTGCAAAATGTTTTGGGGTTTTTTATGTATTTTTCAGAGGCAACATTACTGTGATGTCTAAACGTTTAGCGTCACCCATTTAAAAGAAAAGTTTGATATTTTCAGTTAAATGAGAAGATTGATACCAATAGCAACAGGTTAGCTTAGCTTCGGGAAGTTAATTGGAGAGCTTTAGAGATGCTGGTAGTTTAATTTTACTACCTTTGGACAGAGGCAGACTAAGGCCCCTGTTTCCAGACTTTATGCTAAGCTATGCTAACTGGCTTCTGGTGGTAGCTTCATATTTGGTATCAATATTCCCATCTCTCTTATTGGCAAGAAAGTAAATAAATGTATTCCCAAAATCATCTGGAACTATTCCTTTAATACAGGTAATAGTGGTTGCATACTGTATAAGTCCGTTTATTTATGAAATCAAAATACTGTGAGCTTCATTGGTTTTACTTTGCATTGCCAGTTTCGAGTCATTTTAATTATGATTTTTTTTCTTGATGTAAATTTCAGTTATCACGTGACATTTATGAGTCATGAATAATATTTTTTACGCAGCAATCACAGCAAGATATACACTTCCCAAGCAACAAGTGTTGCCTCTCTGGAAACAAGGCTAGGAGCCTAAAGCCATGCTAGCAAGCATGCGAGGCTGTGAGCTAAGTGCGAAAATAACCATGCTAACATGTTCACAGTGACGATACGTACTGACGTTTGGCAGGTATAACCATGTTCGCTGTCTTTGTTTAGTGTGTTAGGATGATAACATTTGCTAATTAGCACTAAACACAAAGTATATCTGAGGCTGATGGGATTGTTGTTAGTTTTTCATTGGACAAATAAAGATTTTGACCTGATGATGGCAAAGTTATTACAAAGTTATTACCTTATGCAATCCATCCAACAAAAGATCACAAATGTCAACCTGCTGGTGGCGCCAGAGAAAAAGTAAGGGGATCACCAAAGTCAGTGGGATTTATTGTCTGGGGACCATGGCTGCTGACACACAACAGGAATGTACTGGTAAAGATAAAGGGGTGCTTTCTCACATTTAGGTAATAAAGGCACTACTTGTTTATACATGGTGTCATGAATTGCTACCTATAAGAACTGCCATGAACACTGACTGGTTCCCACCTTTGTCCAAAACCAGAAGTCAGTTCCCAAATGGTTAGTTCTATGGTATCCCATCATCACTGTGTGAAATGTGTGGCTGAATGGTTTTATGTGTGTATGTATGATGATGCTAAACATTTGTTCATGGCCATGGGCAAAGTACAGGGTTTTTGATTGTTATAAAATACATGATACCTGTGTGTAAGCCAAGCGCCCCCTACTGACATTATACCATAATACATGCTATGCTGTGGCGCAAGTGTGGCCCCAGTGGAAAACCTGCCAGTTGTGTTGACTGGACAGCCTGGGCATACTGGAGGCCCCGTTGCTGGGCATTAAAGCCAGGTCCCTGCAGACTAGATCCTGGTAAAGATAAAGGTTATTCACAAAGCATCTTAGCCCTTAAGAGAGCTCATAAAGTAAAATACTGTTAGGAATACGGAGGAGGACTTTTAAGAGGCTTAAGCGTTTCATAAGCAGAGGAGAAAATGGGGGAAAGACAAAGGGGAAGGAGAAATATTGTCCAAACGCTGAATGACGGCGAGCTAATGAAAGTGGTCACAACACTAAGGTATTTATACTGGAAAGCAATCACAGAACGTGATGAAAGCTGAGCCATTTGTCTCCCATCAATATCAAATAGATTAAATGACCAGCATGGTAAATAAATGTAACAGCTAGCAAGTAGGCCTGTGTTTTCCAGCATTTTGTAGACTACTTTTAAAGTATGTCTTACAACAGAGATGTTCATTGCATAAAGTAGTATTCATAATTACAGCATGTCTTAACAGAGACCACATTCTGTGATTAGGCCTATCAATTTCACTGTCCTTTCCATGTCCATTACCACTAAGAGTGCATTTTTCTGTCTTTTTTTTTCTTTTGCTCAACCAATCACACCTTTTAAATGAATGTGTCATACATAGCAGCCGAAGTTGGGTGTGTGCGTCCTTGCTTTAGTGTGCATCTTTATTAAAACTGATCTTTGGAACATCTACTATGCTCATGAGCGTTTTATTTAGAAACAAACAAACAGCGCAAAGCTCAATACTCCTACATGAGCACTTTACTCTGTGCTTTGTTACTTTACAGGCAGGTTATGAAGAGCTTTATTTGCATTAAAAATAGTTGGGACATTATGAGTTCACAGCCCCATTAATCCTGCCAATTTCTGCCAACATAATGCTACATAATGTGTTTGACTCTCATTTCCTCACACACTGCTTCAGCACAGATTTTGAATCACCCTGAACCGCATCAGCCGTGTGCTTTGACGCCACAGCAGGCCTGAGTCACTTCTGCAGATTATTCACTAGGGGTCAGTGTGCATTAAGCGGTGACTACTGGAATAATTGTTTTCCTCACATTAAAACCTTTGGCTTCTGTCATACATGTATACCATCTGTGGCCACACGTTGGTCAGGGCAGAATAGTGAATGAAATTGAGCACATTTTATCGGTGGGTGTGTATATTTGAAATGTGCATTTTGGTTTGTGTTTTATTTCTTCAAAGGTAGAATAACCCAGTGTGTTGGCATCCTGGCCATGGTATAACTGTCTGTCCTCTCTTTTTCCTTTTTGAGTTTTAGTAAATATACTTAATAAATAGCCAGTCATGGCAGATAACCCACACTGACTGTTGTGGCCTCTTCATTGAAGACTACTTCATTTCAACTATTACTTCCAGGTCTTTATCACTCCTAAGAGTTACACAGAAATAAAACGGAGGGGGGAAAAAGAGAGGGATCATAAGAGGTTTAACAGTCATGCTTCTCAGGAGCCTGACTGACCACAAACGTCCCTATATAGAATAATGAACTGTACTTTATGTGTAATGTCTGTGAATAACTTCTTGGCTAACAAAAGCTAGCATGCATAGTCCATATAACACACACCATGAAATATTTATTTCTTTGGTGTAATAACAATGTTTTATTGTAATTTCTGTTACATTATTATAATGTATTTTGTGGCAAAGGAGAGAGGTTAGCACTTCAGTATTGTTTAACATATTGCAATTACTATTTTTGCACATGCAGCAGCGGGGTCTGTGGGACGTCGAACAATTAGGACGTAAAGCCAGTGTCAGCAAAACACAAGCCTTGATCAAGTCCTGCAGTAAAAAACAAAAACATGAAAGTATCTTAATCAGTGAATCAGGACCAGGAGAGGTTTAGGGAGTCCCCATGGCATCGGCTTTTATTTTTAGCCTGCCAAAGGTATCCATGTGGCGTTCGTCCCCAGAGGCTGAAACATTCAAATCTGACAGCAGAGGGAGGTGGTTGAGAAACTGAAACTTTTCATTCATCCCATCCACTCATTCATTACTGCTTTCATTCACCATTTACATTGTCCACCTTCCATTCTTAAACAGGGCGTGTCCCTTTTAAAAACATCCATGAAACACCCACACATATTTGAACGTCTATTTGCTGATTAAACCTTTTCTCTGGACTGTGTGGGCGTGACGTTGAACAAACTGTTTTTTTTACAAACCTTTTTCACGCACATTTAGTTTGGTGACCTCAGGGAACTCTCGGCCCCGCCCAACACCAACCTGAGCAGACGTCTAATGAGCCAGAGCAACTGAAAACATCTGGATGTGAAAGGCCTTCGTTCCCCTTTCATTCCACCTTGAATCCAACACCCACACTGCAGAAACACGGCTTTCTTTTGCTTTATGTCGTACAATATTCAAGTGAAACATTCAGCTGGTGTGGCCAAATAGTTTTAGAGACCTTAAGGACAGTGGGGTTTCTCTTTTTGAACCATTTCCAATTTTTAATTTTGGTTATAAAAAGGGGGAAACATATTCAACATCCTGCCAAATAAGTCAGAGGACTGTTAGGAATCTCAGGGTTAAAAGCTGTGTCCATGTAGACAGGACAGGTGCCAAAAGGAAATGAATCCAGCCAGACTGAAACTTAATATTGTATTTCCTGATACTGGATATGGAGGGGTGTTAAGAGGGAGGCCCCATAGGTGCACGGGATCACACACACTCATGAGATAAATGCTTATGTAAGGAACACACTCCTTTCAGTAGCTTTGCCTTCATGCAAATGTGTGTGGTCTGTCTTCCAGGCAGATCAGTTTCAGCCTGATCCCTGCTAAGCAGACATGTTTTATTTTTATTTTGTTTTTTTATTTTATTTGATCTGTTCATTCATCATTTTCTAGGGAAGTCCCCCTTTCACAGAGACACAACACACACTCATGCCCTAACACATATCAGATGCAACATTACATAAGCAACATGCTTCTTACAACCTGGCTCTCATTATGCAAATGCATGTGGCTTGTGTTTCAGCGCAAAGTGACTTGCCAACACTGACCATGTGTGTGTCCAGAGATTATTCCTCGACTGCAATGGAAAATACTGATGCTTATAATTATCAGGTCTGCTTCAGCCAAAAAATAGCTTCGGGAGAATTCCCTGCGGGGCAGGCAGCCTAACTTGGGACAGATTGGGATGCCTCTTGTTGCAATGAAAGGCCTTTGCATGCAAAGCGTATGGCTATTGCACAAGTAGTTTGGCAGTAACACACGAGGCCATGGCCCAGAGGTTGAGAAACTTACAAAAGAGAAGTACAAAAAACATGAATTGTCTCCTTGTGATTTTTTTTTAGCATTGGATGCTTAGACTACGCTGCACTCTTAAAACAAGTTATTTTTACAGGATTCATATACTGTAAGTAACCCTTTAATCGAAAGAACACTTGACTTTTTAAAAAAATCCTTTACAATGAATCCTTGAGGTTCTTTAAATAAAATGTTCTTTTAGATCGCAGAATACGTTTCCATTTGATTAAACAATACTAATCGTCACCATAATAATAGTAATACTTTATTTGTGTTACTCTAACAAGAGCAACAGCAGCATCGGTAAATGGTTTCAGTCACACACACACGTGCGCACACAGATACAGGCAAATAAATGAATATTAATAAGTTTGGTAAATGCATTACATTTTTTAAAGTATTTTTTCAAACAAAAATGCCAAATATTGGTTTGTTCCAGCTTCTCCACTCAGAGGATTTGCTGTTCTTTTTCACAGCTTCTTTGACAACAGTTGACCTTCCATGAAAAATGATTGTTGGTGTAGCATTGATGATATTTGCCATTTGTACTGTGGAATCTTTGAGTGATTACTGCTGTTTTGAGAGAAATGGTTGAATGGGTAATTGGTAAATAAGACCCTGGGGTTCCTTGTTAAACCTTCTTACATGAGAGTTGAGGCTACAATTTAGCAACGTAACAACTCAGAAACCATTTTTGATTTGACGGGTTACATTACACTAAAACACACGTGTGAAGATTTTGCTATTAACAGGTTGACATGGTCTGGGTTCGTGCTGGATTCTTGGCATATATTTACATTTGCCTTAAAAATATGTTTTCAGATGTCGTGATTTTTTTCTATTCTGGGTGTTATTACCAATCTGGCAATCTGTCAGATGTTATGTGTCTCAAAAATAGGACTCTTTCAGGCCTGCGGGCACAGGATTTGATCGTGCCTCCTAATGGGGAAATGCTGATGCCCATTATAGACCTGCGGGTTTTCCACACTTAATGAGGCCACTCAAATCCACAGTCCTGTCTGTGCCACTGTTTCCCTGTTTTTCTGAGTCAGACTCTATCTTTAATTGCTTTTCTTGTAGCTCTGTGGTCCTGTGTGTGTCACAACCCTGTAGTTATGGTCATAAAGACATAAACAATCCTGTTTGTGCTGCTCTTGTGCTTTGATCGCTGCCCATGGACCATAATTTAATAGCCGGATTTCATAATCACATAATTACATTAATCCACCGTAAAGTTATTTGGTGGCCAGTGGACTTTAGGCTGCACAGCAAGCTGGTGAGAGGAAATACATTATGTAATGTGATGCAGAGTTTTGTAAAGCTTTTTTCTTTTGTCATCATGTGGGAACCCACATGCAACAGCCGTGTCATGTGACCCATATTGGACTATCACCCATGCTGTAGTTTAATAGATCACCAGTCGCAGGCAATAAGTCACACTCAAAGGAATCGTTTCACATGTTGGGAAAATGCTTGTTCTGAGAGTTAGGTGAGAAGATTGATAAACTCTGATGTCTGTATGCTAAATATTAGGCTACCCACAGCAATTTAGCTTAGCTTAGCTTAGCTTAGCTTATCACAAAGACTGGAAAAAAGAGGTAACAAAACCTGCCAACCAGCACCTCTAAAACTCACTACTTAACATGTTAAATCTTGTGTGTTTAATCCGTATAACAATGCAAGAGTAAAAATAACAAATTGGGGTGTTATAACTTAATGGCTTAAGAATCACAGTGTCCGACCAAGAAAGACTTTTTGTACAGATTAAACAAATGAAACATACCAGGCTAAATAGTGACAGTCTTTATGCCATCTTAGGCTAACCCTCTGCTAGCAGTCTCCTCGTGTCTCTCTTACAGACATGAGAGTGGCATCCTTTTAACCGTTTCACTATGCGAGCAACCACAATAAGCATATCACAGTGACAAACAAATAGGATCGTGTTGAATAATGCACTATTTTTTAGACAAACATATTGTGAGAAAAGTGCTCATGCTCGGTGGCACATAAGCAGCAGCAGCAGCATCAAACCACGAGGCTTCAAATACCATTCCTAATCCAACCCGCTGCCTGCCTCATACTCGGCCGTTTCCCACGTTTGACCTTGATCTCAGCAGTAAACAAGTCCTCGGTGGGGAGCCTGAGAAATCCCCAGCTAAGAATTTGCATTGGGTTCAGGATAAGAATCCACTGCCAAGCAGCGCCACGTCTGGACTCTTCCTCTCCCTCACCCTCTTCTTTCTTTTAACTTGTCTTTCCACTCCACCCTCTGTCTCTAGTCTTTTCCCCTCTTCCTTCCATTCATCAACCCTGTCTCCTCACTTCCTTCCTCCCTTTCTCTCAGACTCTCTTCTCACCACCCCCCCTTTTTCCAAACTATCTCCCTTGAATTTCCACATTTTCTCTTTCCTCAGACCACTCTTTCAGTGTTTTTCATCTTTTGTTGTTGTGTGCGACCAGAAAGTCAGATTCCAACAGCATTCCAGTACAGCTTAACATTCTCTTGGGTTTGGATCTCCCCACTTCCTCTCCCTTTCTTACCCCAACCCCTATCCCACATACTCCTTGCTGCTCTCTCTGTAGTTTCTTTCCTTCTTTGTACTGTAGAAAAGTGACGAAAACCCTGACATCCTTGCAGTCGGTCCATACTGCCAGAATCCTGACACTTGTCCATTTATTCCGTCCGGAGTTTATAGTTTGTGTGAATTTCATTTGATGCTTTGATGCTTGTGTTTTATTGGTGTACTTTATAGTGGTCTAACGCATTGTTTGCCTGTAAAGGGAAAAGGGTTTTATTTTTATTAGTTATAGCAGCAGTAGCATCAGTCGTGGTATGTTGAAGAGGTGTGTGTGATTATGATATGTGGGTTAATTGAATTCCATGTTTTGGTGGTAAAATGTGATATTTGTGCCCTGCGATTGACTGGCGACCAGTCCAGGGTGTTTCCCTGCCTCTCGCCCAAATGTTAGCTGGGATAGGCTCCAGCCCCCCCCTGCGACCCTTCGGGATAAGCAGTATGGATAA